>JAWRVZ010000098.1:2057500-2137500 GCA_037043235.1 Rhodeus uyekii | reverse complement strand
AACTATCAAGTTCTCCCGTCATAAACAACAGAAAGTGCAGATCCTATGTTAGAGATTCCTGTTGCAGTGTAGTCGCTTAAACTTACGCTAGACTCAAGTTTTGGACAGCTTCACGATTGGCCACATTCTTCTGTATACAGTTTATTCCAGTTAATATAATGTATTCATCATGCTAGTAAGATTATGTGAAGTCTTCATTTTCTAATGTGTAAAAAGCATTAAAACAATTCATAAATGGTTCTTAGATTGTGTTATCTGTGTAGTCAAAATATGACGTGCAGTTTCCTGAAACACTTTTGCTTTGTATTAATTGACATTACAATATCAAAGCCTTAATTGACACCTGTAATGAGTACCTGTTCATTTGATAATTTATGAGTAACATTAAATATTCTGTGTAAATTTGTGCAGAAGATGCAGGTCTGTTCCACCTTTTTAGGGTAAAGATGGCTTTACATGTATACACAGACGTTTCATGTAATGTTAGCTCATGAATTCTTACTTTAAAAAATCATGGAAATGCATTGGTAAAATGTATACGAACACTGTTAGTTGTTTTTGTATTAGATTATATATAATAAATTCGTTCTTTACATTTTGTGGAAAGTTGGATTTAGCTTTGCCCTACAGTCATGAAAGATGGCCCCTTTCGTCTTTGAAAAATCTATGTTTTTGAAACAATCCCCTTTTCAAAGTCAAAACAAGTGGATGAAGTTTTAATGTGAGTGACATTTCTTGTCACAAGGTCAGGGCGGCAGATTAGCAGATTGGATCTAATCTTTTCCTAACCAGCCGGCTAATAAGCCGTGTGTGTGTTCTCTGGAGCTGATCGATCCTGTCTCACACCTCTAGCCCGCTCACACCGGCTCTGCCAGGGACACGGACACTAATGGCCACATTTGCTCCAGCCCATCGGTACAGTGTTCCCACTCATGATTTCCCGACAATTAGCGAGGCGCGTGGACGCACCCTGTACTCATCTCTGCTGTCATCCTTTCCACCATGGACTTCCACTTAACCTGCTCTCTGGGGTGAATGGTAGATGCAAGATATTATGGGGTTTTGATTGCATTCACACACACACAAACACCTTGAAGTCTCTGTTGAGCTCCGAGTGGCAGTGCGGTCATTAGACAGGTGGCACGACTAAATGGACTAATAAAATGTCAGTAACACTTAGCCTTCATTAATTAAGAAATACAAGCATTATTATGAATTTGGATTCAACTAAAAGGCTTTTTTTAAAACCTGGAACCTGCAATATAACATAAATACAAAATACTAAGTGTGTAATACAAAAAATACTGAGAACACATTAAAACTGACATTAAAACTGTTTGACATTAGATTAATTGATGTTTTATTAAGCACATTTCATTTGTGAATGAAACAATTTTTGCTAATGCTAAAGTTGTTTTATAATGCTTAACAAATCAGAACTTTGTTTACATTAAAATATGAATATGAATTAAAACATTTTAAACTTTTCTTAAACTTTTGTAGATGATCTGTTAATTATGAAAAAAAAAATTATAAAGATTTTTTTTAATGTTTTATGGCCTTTTAAATGTTTTTTTAAATGTATAATAAATTAAATAATACATTAATCTATAATTTACTTTTTATCAAGAAGAGAGTTGAAAGGGGGCATGAAGAACTCCTTTTTCCCACATTAGCATCACTAGGCCACAAGTTAGACCTTGTCGATTTCTTGTCTCATTTTTTATTATTCACTCAGAAGTTATGCAACAAGTTGCTCATTTGGACTTTGTTTTGAAGTCAGTGCTCTGGTTTGGTCCTAAAGTGCAGACATCCATCTATCAACAGTTCTCCCTTCTGTCCTTTCCTCCTCTTTCTCCCTCCGTGCAGGCGTGATAACTTAGCTGCCCCATGCTTTCAGGTCATTAGCCAGGAGCCTTCGTAGTTTCATTAACGAGGGAAGGGAGCTCATCATTGGCCTACCTCAACTGACGAGGGTAATTAGTTAAGTAATAATGTGAAGCCGTAGTCATGGCTCTTAAATGCCCATTGATGACAGTCAGATCGGAAGCCAGGCTTTCCTCGCCTATTAGCAACACACAGAGATTGCAGGCCTCATCACTGAAACCACACACTGACATAATTACACGCATCACACTCACACACACACACACTTGCACTCTCTTTAGTGCCAGTGCCTAATGAAGGCATGTTGTATTTGGAGAAGTCCTGAGGACTTGAATACTGATTATGAGTGCTTGTTGGTTTGTGTGTTCATTTTTGGAAAAGAGACAGTAGTGTTTGCTTTGCAATGTCGGAAGATTGTTAGCGTGAAAATACATCTTCCTTTTAGCGCTTTTGTTGACATATAAGGTCATTTGATAGAATGGAAGCATTATCTTTAACAGATATCTGGATTTCCTTTATCTTTAGGTGATGAAATTCAAGGATATTTTCTCTTGTAGTTAACATCAAGGTCAACAGACTGTCATACAGTCACCTAGCTTGATGTGTTACATGCTAGCTGGATTCAGTTAGCATAGCTTTGCTAGTTTTTCATAGGTATTCGTTTTTTTATTTGGGCTTTGACAGTTAAGGCTGTTTACACTTGGTATTAAGATGCATTTTGGTCGATTGGATCACAAGTGGACGACGCTAAATACAGGCATAAAACAAGATTTAAACTTTGTCAGTTGGAGACCCAAGTTTGGTTTGAAGATGAAAAGCGTAATAAACAAGCACAGTGTTCTCTCACCCTTCCTGATTTCTAACACACACTCACAGCATTTAGAGTAGTCTCACGGAGGCAGTAGTCTGTCAGAGCAGAAACAAAAACTGCTGCTGACCATGTGTTTTCATATGTAAATTGCATGAGCTTATTTTGTCCATTCGATTGAAAAACCTGCCCATAGACCCTCCCCTCTATGAAACAGAGGGGTTGAAAATGAACAAAAGAGATGAATTAAAATACCAGGTGTAAACAGGTATGTGTCTGTCTCTTCTGCTTGTGATCCTATTGACCAAAATGCATCTTAATAGCACGTGTGAACAGGGCCTAAAATGAATCATAAGATTATGCACATCAAATAGATCTGTTTAGAACTGGAGTGGTAAAAATCGTGTCCCCTTAATTCAAGGAGTTAATTATTTAGTTATGTTTAGTTGTTGTTGTTTTGATGTTTAATTTATTTTTTTGTTTTGTTTTGTTGGTGGTACAGTGCACACTATTCACTAACTAATTGCAAGGACCTCAAAATAAATTTTCAAGGTGACCTCTAAAGGTTTCAATGTATTTACAGATTTATATTCTAATAATGCTTTTTTATTAGTTTGTTTTTATGTATACGTAGTTTTTTATTTATTCCCGTTTTATTTTAGTCTTACTTCACTAATCGAATAATGTTCATTCTAATTTTCTAAGTTTCAGTGGATATTTAAGATTAAGTATTTCCTCTAATATTTTGGTTTTTATTTAAACTTCATTTTAATTAACAAAACAAAAACAGGTCCTAGGGTTGCATTTTGTCATTCCCTTCTCTGATATTCATAGACATGCAGTTTAAATCGCATACTTTGTAAAACATCAACCTTTGCTTTTAGTCAGTTGAACTGAAGCTCCAGAGAAGAGAAGACAAACATCTGTAATATAAATGGACAAATAGAGGTTGACGTGGTCAGGACATACATGCTCTACCAGAGCCCCCTCATAGAGCTCATAGTCAATTTCAATAATCCTTTCGTTTGCATTTACCACTATATTTACTCTAGGCACCGTGTGGATGTTGAAGTGTGTATACATGCACCAGTAATCAATCTGTCAAACATTACATACCCTCCCGGTCATCTGTGCTTAAAGACAGCAAGGTTGCATCTCTCAGGTGGTTGAGGTTTTGTTGACACATCGTGTGCACAGTGTTAGGGTTGATATTTCTTACCGTGTCACTACCACAAACCCACGAATCCTTCATTCCGGAGCTGTACTTAATTTTGATGCTGGTGTTTGCAGTTGGTCTGTCACTCTTGACGCCCACTCTGTGTGTTCTGTCATGAGCAGACTCTTAACCGTGCATTGTGGAGGAGTGCAAAATGTCAGTCAGCACAGCAGGAAAATTATCAGTAGAAGGCGGCAGGGAGCTGGTTGGGGCGCAGGGGGGTGATCAGGGGAAGTGCCTCGGGTAGAAATGGTTCAGTGATGAGGACCAGATTGGAGTGGCAAGACAGTAGGGGAATGATGAGGAAACAAACAAAAAAACAAAACTTTTTTTCTTTGCTTTTCTTTTTTAATAAGATAACTCTTGTTTTTGTGGGTTTTTTTGTTTGTTTTTTTGCCCTGAAGACAGTACACGGCATGCTTTCGCAAACACACAAACATCAAAAACACTCTCGCAAAAAATCATAGCGACATTAAGGCAGTACATTACCGACTGATTTCACCGGGTGAACAGAATGTTTGTTTTATTCCCTTTCATTTTTCTAAAAAGTGATGTATTATCCTTATAAAAGCTAAAGCCAAATATGAGCAATATTGTTCTGATGTCCTGTGTGCTGGACTGGACATTTGTAATAGTGTGACAGTTACTTGATGCAATAAGTGGTTCTTATTTGTAGCTAAACCGCTGAGACATCATCTTTTTTTGCGCTCCATCTACAGGTAGAATGTAAGAAGGCCCAGCCGAAGGAAGTGATGTTTCCTCCAGGGACGCGGGGGAGAGCTAGAGGTCTGCCCTACACCATGGACGCCTTTATGCTGGGAATGGGCATGCTGAGTAAGTGTCATCTCAATTTCCTGCTTACAATTATTCATACATTAACACTGTCAATCACTGCAGTAATCTGATTATTGACTGGGATGCTGATTTAAAATCAGCATGAAACTGCATTCAGCCCATTTAACTTATTTAATTTGATCTGTTCCTTGGAGAATGTGGATATGCAGGCAGAAAAAAACTATTATTTTAACCATCGGGATTTGATTGGATTGAAAGTGGGAATTGCATATGGACTAGCACAGTGGTCTGTATGACTGGTGAGTGAAGACGAAGGGTTGAAAACTAAGAGGGTTAAAAAAAAGTTGAATATCTTCAGAAGCAGAGAAAGTTTCTAGATTTTTCATAAAAAGACAAACATTTTGGAATGAATCATGTAAAATAAGACCAAGAACATGTTGACTTTCAAAATACCTTATGATTGGGTCTTGTTTCTATGACCATGTGTGCACATATTTTTGTGTAAGGAAAATGTATTTATTTATTTATTAATAAGCTCAAAATGTTTTTTTGAAATGTTGGATAAAATGACCAACTCAAACTACATAAACCCAAAATATTTATCTTAAAAACATCTTATTTAGAAAATATTAAAAATAAAGATATATTAAAATGTTAACACATTTCTTTATGACTTAAATAGTGCAAAATATTTACTTTAAATTAAATATATAAATATTGAATATGAAATATGAAGTTATTAAATATTTTTTTTATAAATGTTTTTTAAAGGGCACCTTTTATGTGGGTCTGAATTGGTTCAACATTATTGTACTATATACAACCAATTCAGACCTACATAAATGGTGTCCTTAAAAAACATTTCTAAAATATTTAAATAATTATAACCTAATATTCAATATTTATATACATGTTTATATTTTAATTTAAATATTTTCTAAAATATATATATTTTAGTGTGTGTGTATGTATATGTCTGTATATGTATGTATGTGTATATATATATATATATGTATATATATATATATATATATGTGTGTGTGTGTGTGTGTATGTATGTATGTATGTATGTATATATGTAAATATGTGTGTTATTAAAAACGCATTAATGTAATCTGCTGATAGGAAATTGATTGTTCATTTGACTAAATCTAAATCTAGTTGCGCACTGGGTGTGATTTTAGAGCAAGTGTTGTCTCGCGCTGACCTCAGAGACAAATGGTCACTTCAGAATGGTAGTTATAAATATGTCTGTTCAGGCTGTAAGCATAGATGCTGAGCTTGATGGCATGGAACAAGTGCATCACTGTAAATTCAGAGAACAAAATGGCAACACATAATGTTGGAACAGGCAGACAGGGAGAGGCAACAGCCCATTGAAAGAGCTTCTCAAAGAGAGCACTGGGACCAGAGCTCTGATGTTGGAACGGTGCTCGCGTTAACGTCGCCACGCTCTGCTAGCGGCTCTACGACTGCCATGGCAGTTGAAACTCCTCTCTGCTTCTGCTGGGAGCCCCGCTTCAGAGTCTTCATGGATACGACACGTGCGTGCTATCAGAGAGACAAGCACTGGAACCCGTCAAACACCAGAGCCATCATCCTGACACCGGCAAGAGCTTGTCTTGACATTTTTCTGTAGATTTGACGCGTGTCAATTGGACAGGAAAGGTAGAATCAGACAAGAATACCCGCCTATCAGATTTCCCCCCCTCCCAAACTTCAATAACCCCCACCCCAGCTCCAGTGACAAGAGATAATTACTGTGAGATTGATCGTCTGCTGAAAGTAACTGAAGCAAATAAATCGTTTGATGCCTGGTGCAGAATGCGAATGGCAGCTAATGGGTGAAGCTGCAGGAGAGGTCGTCCTGCCCGTAATTTGACTTGATGAAGCATCCTCGCCGGGCCTGCATGAAATATGCTATTGATATTCAGCCAGATCCGCTTCCAGCTCCACCAAATCCCTAACCGACCCTCACCAGAGCAGAGCTCTGCATTATAGTGCTAAATGAAGAGGAAAATGTAAGTAATGTTGAGTTATGAACGTATGATTTCGACAAACTGACCTCAACGGAGGGCGAATTCATCGGTCATTCGGAGTGTGCAAAAGCTCGTCTAGACCTTGCGCCAACATCTGGTGCCCCCTAGCATTTTAGTAGTCTATGATATCATTCGACTTCACAGTGCCAACAGCGTGATGTCAGCTCAAGTTGACTCGAGTTGAGGTTGATGAAATTACGCCGCAAGTGGGTGTCACAAGCTTATTAGGGTTTAAAGCAGATCAGTGTTGAACAAACAGACATGGAGGAAGACGGAGACAGTGGGAGCAGAGAGCCGGTTAAAGGGGGTCGCGCTCACTCGATCGCAACACCGTCTTATCTAAATGAAATTGGAAAGCAGGACAGCGAAACATTCCTTTTGGTAATTTGCATACAAAAATCAACAAGGCTCATTATTTAAGGAACCTCAATTCCTTATGTGCCGAAATCTCATTAAAGCCCCGCTCTGAGCAACGGTGTTTACCACACCTAATCGAGCTATTTATCTTTATTGTGCTGGGCCTCATGTATGTTTGCTAAAATTAATACACATCTCAGCCAGCGCAAAGTGCAGCTTTACCAGATGGATAATTGATTTTACAGTGAATCAAAACTGTTGAGCCATAAAATGGGCACATTAGCATGCATATTAATAACGCAAATAAGAGGGCGAGGCCAACGCCACTAGGCCAGATTAAGTGACAGTCTTTATTTACTGTGTTTCCTGGAGACGGATGGTGTCTACTGTGGTGGTGCGGTGGCTTAATGAGTCTTCTTCCCGGGCTCAAATACCTGTCTTTCTTCTCCTTGCATCCCGCAAGGGTCCGTGACTGCGACATGCAGTCTTGACACTTATTGGACGTTGAAGGTATGGCAGTCTGGTGCTTCTGGTGCTGGCCCCTTTGTTGAGCCCCCATAAATGCAGCCTTGTTAATCAAAAGAGACTTGCAATTCTGAGGAACCCCCAATTTAATTTTGAACTATAAGCCAATTGCCTCAAGAGGCTGAATTGAGAGGTTGTGTACCAGCAATGAAACCATTTATTACTTTTATCACCTGCAAAAACTCCTTGCATTTTCCAAAGAACAGAAGGAATGGAGTATGGAAGATTAAGAGCCAGTTTTGTTGTCTGGCAAGTCAAAATGTATCAACTTGGCATTGGATGGTGTGAGGTATCTTCGTAGAAGAAGACTGAACTGTTTCAATGCCAAATGCATGTGTAGCGCCATTAAGCAAGGTAGAGGAACATTATGGGACATTATTAGGGATTCATGTCTGCAGCAGGTGTTAGAAGAATCTAAGTTGCTGGAACTTTGAAAATGGACTAATACTTGGGAATTCTGCTTATAACAATCCTGTAACCACGTATTAAGGATCTATTTGGATATCAAATGTGTTTTTTTCCATCATGATAACGTTGCAGGAAATAAAAAGTTGCAAGCAATAAAAGTGTTCACGCTCAGCTTTTTCAAGTCATCAAGTGGCAGTCCCCTATCCTCAGTCCCCTATCCTTAAATACACTGAGAACCTTTGGGAAATTATAAACCTGAATTGTGATCAGTCATGCAAGTCTTTCAGTGAAGCTCAGCTTTGTGAAAAGTTAAGGAGGACGGGAAAGAAGTTAAGCATGACACATGCACAAAATTTAGTGAGTCAAGGAGAATGGCTGCTGTAATCAAAAACAAGGGAGAACCAACTAAATATTAATAACTGATTGCATTGTAGTCTATGCATGGTTTATTTCCTGTAAGCTTTTTGTTTTTTTCTGTGCATTCTTTGCACCTGAGTCTCTGTTCTGCATGCAGCCTAGCTGATTTCTCTCTTCTGCCATTTGTTCCCATAGTTGTTGGCCCTACCAGTATGTTAATCCTCTACTGTCAACAGAACCCCATCCCTCTACATTTAAAGTAATCTCTTTAAATGTCACAGGAAAAGCCCATGTCATGTATATTTAGTCTGGGCGTCTGGCATTTGCTCCTCCGTAAGAGTAGAGTACACAGAGCGGCAGCAGTCTTTAGAGAGACAGAGCAGCCCAGATATTAAAGCTTCGTAAACATATGATACAGCACTTGGGAGGAGTGACGTTAAAGATGGCCAACTTTCTGCACAACATTCAAGCATTTCGCAGACAAGGAAAAGACATAGAAAACAATGTCTCCCCCTAATGTCATTCAAACCTTTATGACTTTGTAATGCAGATCACAAGAGATGTTGTTCTTGTCAGTGTTGTTTTAGACCCCACTGACCTTTGTAGGGACAAAAATATCCTCTTTTAAACATTTTGATTGAGTCATTGTTCAGAATGTCCACAGTGTTTCTGTTCCACATAAAACTGAAAATCATACAGGTTTGGAATGGCAAGTTGAGTAAATGATGACCACATTTTCTTTTGTTTGGTTGAACTGTCCCTTCAAGGAAGGTTCTGCAAAAAAACAAAAAAAACATTCTCTATACTTTAGGCACTAGAGTATTATAACTTTTATCCCTTCCTCCTCTCTCTGATTCCCTCAGAATTGAACTTTCCTCAAGAATGGTCTTTGATTTTAAAACCGACTCTGTGGTTTACATAGCATTTACAGCAAATGGCACAAAAAGCCTCCTTTCAGAAGCAGTCAATAACGACAGAAAACTTCATAAAAGCAAGTTATTTCTTTTAAGCCTCTACTATAGCGCTGACCCTCACCAAAGAAACTTTGACAGGATCAATATCTTCACATAGACTACTTCCCACCAGTCTGCCTCTGCAATGTCAAACTGAATTGATCTGGGTTATGTCTAGCCTAACTTGCGGTGGAATATATTTATTCTCTTCACCAACTCACATTTGTGGCCGAGAGCCAAGGATAAGCCACTAGCGATCATTTGGTGCAAGCTCGCGCTGTGCACACCAATAACTATTAGCAAGCTATTTCAGGTGTGCTTGGGAGGGAAGTTGGTATGAGGCTGATGGTAAATAACAAACTCGCTGAAGGTGATGGCACAAAGTCTATATATATTATTTACACGTGGTTATAGCATCCTACTCTCTCGGGTGTTCGCAGCAACAATATGGCTGATATGTTCGATTGCATTGGAAAACGTTTTTTATTTTTTTTACTACTTTTTGAAAGCCAGCCAGACAATTAGTGTCTAGGCTCAAACTGTAATAAGCCATTGTGACAGAATAAGAACAATGGGTCTTTGGGCTCTAGCCTGGTAAAGAGGGAGACGTGACGGGCCGCCACTAAATGCTGGCAGTGAGACAACTTGAGCATGTGCATTGGGTCGCGTCCCACTTTTTCTTAACAGCACAAGCAGGATGCGTTCCAGCGTTGTAAACGCTGCTGATGGCGTGTTTTTGCCTCACTCAACAAGATGTATTTCAGATAGTAAAATAGTCAAGGGGACGCCAGCTCACTCGCCTGAGCATCGTCATTAAAAAGTTCTGCCTCAGCAAAGACGACGAGAGGTGGAAAAAAAAACAGATTGCGGCCTTAGCATGCTTTTGCAGCGTTTCGCTCCACTTTCGAATGACTTCTGCAATCGCTCAATCATATTCGTGCCATCCTGTCAGTATTAGCACACTGGAGGCTGAGGCTACGCGGCACGGAGGGACTTTAATCCGTGATGTCCTGCCACAACTATCAGCCTGCCATTGTCTTGCGCTGTCGTGTCCTTCATGATCGATTAGCCCGGGCTATAAAAGAAGGGTTATCGATCAATGACAGTCGAGAGGTGAGAGAAAAAGGAGGGAGAGAGAGAGAGAGATGACAGCCGCAGACATGTCCGTTCTCTCAGCAAGGGGAAAAAGAGGGATGAGCCCCAGGGAATGAAGCGAGATTGTGTCTTGTGATGTTTATGCTGTTCATCACTGCAAACTGAAGTTCGCTAGCCGGCTAATCTGTTACATTGCGGCCTTGCGGGGAGGGCTGCGGTTTTGTGGTGAAAGAGGAGCTGTTTCCACTTGCTTCTTGTGTGTATGTGTATTTTAAATGGCATGCTGATTTATTGGTGTGATAGGGAAGCTCTGGGCGGTCTGAGCGGTTTATCACATCCCTGGATTTTCTTCTCTCCCTTCAGGTTATCCAAACATTGTAGCAACGTATGGCCGCGGATACACTGGTTTCGCCCCAAGCTACAGCTACCAATTCCCTGGTAAGTTCCATCTTGTTAAGCTCTGTATGGTGCTTCTCTCTCCTGCTGCTGTCTGGTAATGGCCTCCCTGCTGACCAGCAAACACACAAACATCAACACGCACCCATCTCTGCCTCTCACTACACCCCAGTGCTGAAAAACTTTATACTTAAATACACATTCACATACTCAAACAGTATACATCTTGATGTACAAAGACACACATATTGCCTCGTTCGGCCCCCTGCTGGAGCCCTACATCCACATGCTTGTAGCTTTACAGATAACACTGCCATACAAAATGCTTTTAAAATCCATGGGAGCTACAAACGAGCTTATGGCGTCTCATTTTCGCTCCTTTCACAGATAATTCATATGTTCAACTATACAATACAATTCGGCAAATCGCCAAAATCTTGACTCAGCGGGGTTTTAGGCCAGCCTGACAAAGACAGGTCTTTTTTGTCTAGAATAAATGTGATGCAGCAAAACAGCTCTATTATTTCATGGCTCAGTTCTCAGAACTGGCCTTTGGTAACCTGATGGTCTGAAACAGAATAAAAACGTGCATAGTATATCTTATCATATTCTGCCCAGTTGCTTATCTGGTTCTACTGAGTTTACTTAATTTGACTCCTTGTAGCTAGCACTAAATCTACTTTAATTGCACCCTATGTATTTCTGATACACGTGTGTTTGTTTTACATTTCTACTGATAAAAAAGGTCTAAGCCAGTCTGGTTACCTACTAGTCCATTGCATTTTTTTATTTATTTTTTACTTTTTTATTTAATTTTTTATTCTAGGCAGACCTGATTTAGTGGGTGTACCCATTTGTTTGTCACACTGGTTTTTGGGCATTTACCAGTTCATCAAATTGGAAAACTAGGAGACCAGATAGACCAGCTTAAACCAGGTCCGCAAGGAAAGCATTAGTCCATGTAGATGTGTCTGCTGTTTGATGCTTTGTATTAATGTAATAATCATGCATAACATAATTATAAATTATAGGAACCTCTAATGAAAATTGTTCTTCATAAACACAAGACAATGGCCCTTGACAAATTTCAAAGCGACATTTTGTTCATGCAATTGATTCTCAGCTGTACGTATATGGCTGTATATTATAGCTTCCCTCATCTCCGTGCAATCAGAGTATCTTCAAGAGGTTGCAACCTTATTTATGTGCATAAATTTTTCATGTTTGTCAGTCACTCCGAGTCCCTCACTGGCGATGAAATTCTTCTGTTGACATGGCTGTTAAGCGTAAAGGTGGCTGTTTGTTGCATCGAGAACACTTAGGCGCCTTCTCCTTTGATGCCAGAGCACAAATAAACCTCAAACAATTTGTACAGGCATCCCAAACTAACCGCTGAGCGCAGACAGAATATTCCAGTGGCGACTTAGATAAATAAATGGGAGGGGGGAAGATGGGCTAGAGTAATGGATAATGAGGAAGTGTAAATTGGCAGGCGCTTGAGGAAGAGCTGCTGTGACTAAGCCTGGTTAGGGGGATTAAAACATCATTGTGGGCTCACTCTCTTTGGCGAGAAGTCTTAGCCTAGTGCCATGTTAGCAACAGTTTTGAGTCTAGTAACGTAGCTAAGTCACTCTTAGAAATATATGTGTAGGCCTATATCTAAACGCTGAACTCCCACGTGATTCTAAAAATAACTGAACGAATAAACATGCCGGTCCGCCCATACCAAAAGCCTCATAACACTAGCTGAAAAGCAATCGAGTGTATCGAATGCATATTTTTAGTGATATTGACCCTGGATATAGAGCTGAAGGTCTTGCTGGCATATGACTCACTGGAAAATAGGCTGCAAACCGCTTGACTTAAACTGCAGTTCTAGTGCAAAAAGGTGCTTCTTTTTTTTTTCTCTCTGCTCATTTAATCCCCCAGCTTTTCTTGTAAAATGACCTGCCCAGTGCCTCTCCAAAAGGGTCCTCTCACTCTTCCATTTCAGATGTTGTCAATGACCTTGGTGTTGAACATATAGGATGAAAAGGCTTTTTTTCAGACTGCTTGTAGCACCTGGGATTTACTATAAGCTCGGTTGCAGTGAAGGTTAAAAATTGACTGTTGAAAAGAGAAAAGGTAATTTTTTTCAAGGCACTTCTTGTAATCCACACAGGTGACTGGATTTGTAACGGGTCACAGGGGGTGGTGAACACTTTCTCGGTCTGTGCATGTATGCAAGTTACGTGTTACTGTGTTGGTTTTTAATGAAAACAAGAACCATAAATTGCTTGTCAATGGCACTCGGTGAAAATAAAGCCCTGTAATGCTACAGTATGTGCTTATGATCGATATACAGTGCATGTACCTTTCTAACCTTCCTCTGGGAGCAATTTTGATCACGGATGGATTTCGTGTTTTCTTTGTCCATACAGGCATAAACAACCAATGGTGCTATGGCAGAGCTCCCGAGCAAGTGTTGCCGCTATTGTCATTTTCATACTAACATCCTCTGGTAGATAAGATAAGAAACAGCTGACAGGATCAGGCCACCTTCACTGTTATCTCTCCCTTCACCAGGACACACACATTGTTCTACTCATTTTTATGAGACTGAAAAAGGTGTTTCAGAGGTTAAAAATCCATGAGAAGCACATCCTACAAGCATGTGGATCCATTGGACTTTCCCCAAGATGTAAGAGAAGATCTTCTCATTTTGCTGTAAATCTGTAGATTAAGGTTGCATTGATCCAGAGGAGTAGAAGTGGTCTTATCAAAGATAATTTTTTAGTGCCATTTTGTTTCATTTATTTCTGTTTGATAGCGAACTCTGCTAGGTGTCAACCGCTTTTGGTTTGCCAAGTGGCAAATTATCTCCCTCATCTCTGTTCCACCTCGATATCTGGCATTTGACACGGCTGCCGCTGATGAGAACTAAAGGATGTTCCAACATCAAGGTCGCCGGCCTTCTCGGCCCAGCCGGAACAAACAACATGTTAAAACACCATCCTTTAGCTCTCATTCTTCCATTTATCCCTCTGTTCTCCTCAGGAGGACGAAGAGGGAGGGCTGGAATTGATGCTTCACTTTTGATTAGGGCCCAATCAGTTATGCAAACACAGAAGCTGTCAGGGACAAGGTCCCTCTCTATTCTCCGCCAGCCCCGTCATACAGATAACACAACCAGGCTCACAGGATATTGGAGTGCAAACAAACAAATAAAGATGCTGCTTTGGCTGACCAGAGACACTCTTTGTGTGGGAGGCAAGGGAGATTGAGAAGAGAAGGAAATTGGGAGATGACAGAAAGGAGCGAGCGGCACTTGCTGAGGAAAGGTATGATATGGGTCCTGCCCCGCTGAGCTTGGCAGCACCAACAGACTTTGGGAGAGCGGCACAATTTCTTCTCTTTGACCCATTGTAAGGAGAGGATCATAAAAGGGGGAGAGAAAGAGAGAAAGTTGATGAATAGGCAACAGTGAAGTCTCCTGCAGCTGCGCTACCCCATTCAGCTCTTCACCCAAATTAGCTCTAATTGAAAAGGCTGTTCATTAACTCAGTAGGCACGAGGCAAACACATTCACCACGTTACATGCTCAAAACGGGGACCGCTGAGCCGGACACACACTCGCCACATACACGCGGCTCTTAGAAACGCGTCCTGCCGCTTCATTTAGGGGTAATTCTTGACTGACGTGGGCTACAGCGGGCAGATGTTGTGTTTGTTTACGGAGTAAACGGCGTGCATGGTGGCAGAGGTCATTTTGGAGGTCGCCTTGTAGCGATAGATTAGACAGCCTGTCTCATGCGCCCTGCCTGCTGTAATCACGCTGATGACTCATCTGCTGTTCCCCACAGTCAGGCTGAATCCCTGTCATATCCTGCTCTGCACTGCAGAGGCGGTTTAACCAGTACGGGTTTAATTATCAGCTTGTATCAGATCCACAACTCAGACTCTGAATGGAGCGCTTCTTTTGCCTTTAGGGAAGCACTGCAAAATGTCACATGACGCAGCACAATCACAGTCAATCAAAGCGTATTTTATGTTTAACATGCAGTTAAGTGGAGAGGCAATTTGAACCGGTGAGACAATTTCACAACTCAATGTCCTTTAGCTCATCGTTTGACATGGTTAGTTAAGACAGAACTTAAGACAAACCTTCCTTTATTGATTTTTCTACAATTGTCTGCAAAACACAGTGCTTTAACTGGACACAACACAACAGCTGGTTTTTGTACTAACATACTTTGTCAAGCAGTATAATGCTAAACATTTTGAAATGTTTTTGGTTTCTTTCATTTTAATTATCATTACAGTGATCCCTCGTTTATCGCGGTTAACTCTCTCTCTCTCAAACGATACGTATTATGTTCTACACTCATCAATGACAGTAGTAACTTGAGACTCCAGTAATGATGATGATGACAGACCTGTGCGGCTCGATGAATGTGATGATGATGATGGTGTTACTGCACAGGTGTAATGAGGCTTTTAAATCAGTTCGGGAAGCGCTTCATCGTCAGATATCGGCGCTGGATCGTCAACATTTTCTTCTGAGAGAGGCGAAGAGGCTTCCACTCCACTTGTGCTCTCGTTGGTCGATCTCGTGCCGGGAACCAATCACGTGTCTTGTCTGAGTGCCCGTGGGTGTGTACAAAGCCTCTGAGAGAGTTTCTCTCTTTGTCTGGCATCCTGGGAAACGTTTCTCTCGCGCATCACGGTAAAACAACGCTGCTTTCCGCAATATGGCTGCCAATATTGATTGACAGTATTTTAGAATTTTTATTTTTCGATGAATATTTTTGAGGCCGCGAAACTTGAACCGTGAAGTGGTGAGGGATTATTGTATATTATTTTTAATTTTAATTTTATTATTTTTTTTAATCTATGAATTTTAATTTTTAATTTTATATATTTTATTATTTAGTTTTTTTTGTTGTATTTTAAGTTATTTTGTTACATTTATAGTATTTTTTATTTTAATATATTTTATTTTGTTATTTAGTTACATTGGATTTTTTTGTTTTATATGTCATTATATTATGTTTTTCATTTGGCAGACGCGTTTATCCAAAGTGACTTACATTGCATTCGAGGAACACATTGACATTCTGATCAGTTCTTGCTTTCCCTGGGTATTGAACCCATGACCTTGGTGTTGTAAACACCAATGCTCTACTGGTTGAGCTACAGGAAAGCTATTTTCTGTATTTCACAATTTTTTCATTTGAGTATGCACAAATTATTTTCTGGATACATCTTATCTGGTTTAGGATGTGTTCATGCCAGTCAAACCTTGCTTTCTAGAACGTTTGAATTAAAGTTTGATAGTATCCCACTGACTTCAAAATAATTGTCAGCGATGATGCTTTTCCTGGCCTGCCTGCTTCAGCTAATAGCCTCTTTCTGACATGTCAGCTGGGGCCACTTCTCACTGTCTCCCATTCCTCTGGACAGATCCTTTTTACAAAACTTCAGCACTGCACCTATGCTGCCTTACGAGCACTAGTGTGTCCCTAAGGAAATGTGACTTCTAAAAGTCTTTACAGCACAGACTAGATAATGTATGGATAGATGTATATTACAAAACAATTAGATTAGCATCAGCCCCCTGCTATTTCTGACTGTCATTCTAACCACAGATTTGCCCCCTCTTTCACGGTCCTCAGCGAGAAGTCCAGTGCCCTCGGATGAGCTTCTTAAAGAATCTGGCTTGATGAGTGGGTGACCCTTCCCCCCCTGGAATCACTGTGCCCCTCTACCAGAGATATAGTATTTGTCTGGCCAGTAATTGCCCTCATCAAGGAGGCGGCCGGTGGAGGAGACCTGTCCCTGGGCCTCAGTCTCATTATATGTGCTCATGCTGATAGCAGTGATTGGACCTGAGTCCAGGGGGCCAGGAAGCCGCGGGAGAGGTGAGCTGGTTTGCTCTAGCCGTATGAGGTCTCGCTGATGTCTAGGCAGGTTTTGACATTAGCAGGCCAGTCAGATTCGGATCTTTCAAATCCCTCATGCCATGATCTTCAGTGGAGTGACAAAGTTCACTGCTCATGCATTGTTCACCCTTTTGATCCTCCTTTCTCGTTTGGAGTTGAACTTTAGATCCTGAATTAAGATCCTGTTTGCCAAGCACATGGCATTACACATTTCTTTATTTAACTAATGGGCTGGTTTCCTCACTGGACATATATCAATATGACATTCAGAAGTGGTGACTTAGCCCTTTGCCTTCCCTGTTGTATTCTTAGGCAGTGACTTGCGTTTTATTAGCTAAAACCAGTAATACTTATGAGGTGGTGTCAGGCTGTATTTTTACTGTTCACCAGAACTATTACGTATTTTTCTTTGCTGCCCATTACCACTTTGAAAAATGTCTTTATTTTTGAGTTGTTATATGTTTTATTGCCTCATGTAAAGTGGCATCTTCTCTGAACTGCCTCTCCTGGTGTAGCTTCTTTGCCTGGCTACAGTTACAGTGTAGTCTTCCCCCAACCCTTCCATCTCCCATTTTGCCCTATGTAAACCTGTTATTAAGATGCGTTTAGGCCGAGAGATTAAGGGCCAGAGATTAAGCATATGTAAAGCAGTTGAGATAACTGCTGTATGCCAAGGTTTTTGTTTAAGTTTTTAACTGATAAGGTTGATATACACTTAGGTTTTGTTAAACATCCTTTGCTAATGTCACATCTTTTGTAATGTATAGTGACCAGCCATGTGGCTGTTTTGTGATGATATTCAGAAAGCCCTCCTGGCCTATTTTATACGGGCCTGAGATGATGGATGTACTAGAGAAATCTGGTCATGCCTTCTGCCTTCAGAAATTGCTCTATAAGATGCACTATTAGTCAGACACAGCTTCACACCTTGTATGTGATGCTCCCTTTGGCCGTTCATATATTCCAGTGTTTTTCACCTTAATGTGCTTCTCAGATCAATGAAAGCATTGCTTGTGTATTTAACCTCTGATCAGGAGTTGGACCATAGTCCATACTCACACTTTTCAATGTGTATATAAAGGTAATCATACTTGTAAACTTACTGTCCTCTATATTTTGTGGTAGTTTGCTGAATTATATTGCTTTGTAGTATATGTTATTGTGGATTTAGGTGTTCTGTGTGGTTGCTATGGTGTTTTTGTGCTTTCTGGTAGGGCTGCTTGATCATGACAAAAATTTGAATCATGGTTAGGTCAATATTATAATCACGATTACGAGTGGGCGATATGACCAAAACCTTAGTTAAAAAGCTAAATACAATCAATGGGACAATGATACAAATGAAATAATGCTTTGTTTTTCATGCAAGTTTATATCAGTATAGTATTCAGCCAATATCTTAGGCCTTCTATAGAAATTGAATAATCAAATGTAAAATATAACCGTATTTAGTCTTTACTGTATGATTTAAACTTGCTATGAGTAAAGAGTACATTTTTTAAATTGTTTTTGCATATTTGACCATGTAAGCAAAATCCCAAAGCTCAGAGTACACTTTGGTTGTCCAAGTTTCGCTCCATCGAGGACTCTCATACATGATTTGACTGACTTGCACATTAAGTTTGGCCTTTTATGGAAGAGTGAAAGTGCACCGCTGTAAAGGAAAGTCAAATAATCATTTTATATTTTATTGTGTTTTCTTTAGCGTTGGAAGCCAAAATCAAAAGTAAAATTGGATTAATCGCACAGTCCCTCTTTCTATGGTGTTCTAGGTAGTTGCTAAGCAGTTACAGGATTTTTATGTTTAATTTCTTGGCAATTGCTAAGATGTTTTTGGTATTGCAAGAGTATTTTTTGTGGTTTCTAGGGTATTCTGGGTGGTTGCTAGGGTCTTTTAGATAGTAAATATATAATTTTTTTATGCCTTATTTTATACTTCAGTATGTGAAACTTCAACATAGTATGCAATTTAAGGTATCATGTATGTCGATAACATAAACAGTGCTCAAATCAGCATTTGTTTCAGTGCTTTTGCTCCTGGGTGACAGAAGTGTAATTGTTCTGTAACTGTCATTGTGATAAACGGTTGCCTCCACCATGCTCACCTCATCTAAATAATCACAGCTGAATTCACACCTTTCCGCCACAAGCAACTGAACCCCTACAGCCACCGTTGACCCACGATTCTCACACCTGCAATTCCTAAAGCCACACGCTCTGGAGCAGCGACACATCTCTGGGCTCCTTCACCGTTAGCACCCTCATTAATCGTGGATGTGAGCAGGAGGGCGTAATACGGAGGAGTTCTCTGCTGGCGAACGCCACTCAGGCCTGTGCATTTGGAAGCCTCATTGCCCAAGCTACCGGCAGTCTTTGATAGCTCTGCAGAAAAGGCCTTTTTGAAAGTAATACAAGTCAAGGGCTTCTTCTAGAGAAGTATGACTCACCTCTCGTTTGCCAGATGAAAAGATGGTCGGCGAGATTGCTCTTTTCTTTTATCCACCTTTTTTCCTAAGCATTTTACCACTTGCATATTTTGCGCAATTCATCTATTTTTTGAATGTCTTTTATAATGTCTAATAGTGCTTTTTGAGTCGGATTCAAAAGCAAGGGCATGGTTCCTGTTCTTTGATTCAGTGTCATTAGGGGTTTAAATGATGTTCTGATACATTCAATATCACATTCATCAGATGTACTGCCATTTCTGTTTTAATGTTAGCAGCCCCACTAATCTCATTTAACGGCCATTATGACTTAAAATCATGATCGACCATGCCTAATTATTTAATGTCTATGAGTCACATATTCAGCAAAGAAAACAAACGGTGCGCGGTCCAAACTGGAGCGTCTCCAGAGGACTGCTGGCAAGAACAAACAGGCATTAGTGATCGTAAAATAAAAATTGCAGATTCATAAAGTGTACCGAGAAGACACTAGGAGGCAGAGAAGAGGGGGAAGTGAGGGGACAGCAGGAGGAAATGGCGTGGGAGAGAGAGAGAGGGTACGAGTGAGGACGGCATCTCCTTCAGGGCTCCAGGGTGGAACAGATGTGTCCTTGTCCCTACTCCAGGCCAATCCGGCCCAGCCGAGCACGGCCACTGACAGAACAAACAGGCTGGAAAAATGGGTAAAAGTGGAAAGCGAAATATTGGCGTTATGTCCTCAGTAATAGAGAGGCCATGAAATTGATTTGATTCTGCCAAGCTGTTCCTGGGGGATAACACTCACCCCTACGCCCCCCTCACCCCACCGACACTCTTCAGGAACAATGTGCTGACGAGATTTGTGAATTAACCTTCTTAATTTGTGCTTTCTGAATAGGTAATTTGTTTCCAGAACTTTCTAGGTCTCTAGCACGCAGGCATCCACGTATAATATTGACATCAAAGAAATGATTGTGGGGTGGAGAGGTACCCACTCAAAAAAAAAAAAAACACGTAGCGTTCAGCAGCACCGCAATTAACGCCGGTATTGACGGGACACAGCAGGGTGCATGTTTACCATTGTCTGAGAGAGATGTTTTACTTGTGTCAAGAGCCGGTTCTTTTCTGAAGAGACTGATAAGTGGGACTAAAACTAATATTTACAGTACATGGATGCAGCCTCTCAGATGAGACCAAAAGACTCTGTTTGATGTCTCAGAATTAACTTCACGGTTAACAGGATAGTTCACCTAAAATAATATGAAATGTTCCTCTCATCGTTTACTCACCCTCATGTCGTCCCAAAGCTGTATGGCTTGCTTTCTTGTGTAGAACATGAATAGAAGGTATTTTAAGTCAGAGGAGTGTGAGAAACTTGTTTTGATAAACGATCCATTTTATTATCCATTTCATCAATCATGATTACCTGAAAAATATTGCCAGAAATAATTTGATTAATACTGCATTGTTAGAGTATTGTGTTGGAGACTATTGTGTAGCTTTCCTGTAGCTCAATCGGTAGAGCATTGGTGTTTACAACATCAAGGTCATGGGTTTGATCCCAGGGATAGCAAGAACTGATTCAATGTGTTCCTTGAATGCAATGTAAGTTGCTTTGGATAAAAGCGTCTGCCAAATGTAAATGTAAATATGTAAGTTTAGCAAGTTTAGTTTTGTGTCCGGCATCAAGTTGCTGAGATGTTATTAGAGATATATATTTTTTCCCCTAATATAAAAAGTAAAGCATTTGTTTATGTTTTGTTGAAGCAGTATTTTTGGCCATGGACAACTTAAATAAATTAATTTGCATCAGTTATACCCCCAACACGGTATATAAAAGTGATGTATTTTCACACATACGCATCTGTCTTAATCTGTTTGCTTTGTGAATGTCAGGTTGTCTCATACATGGAGCATATGCTGCAAAAACACATTGTCAAAGTCGACAGCGATGCTCTTAACTGGAAACAGCGGTTTCATTTTGAATAAGAACCATCAATCGACGGGCTCTAGAAATTGCATTGTTGGCTGAAATATTTAACACTAGCTGCTATATAGGCTTTACTTTAATTTATCTGGTTGTTAAGCGCTTTGTCCCATTGTTCAGTTTTACAGCTAATCTTGTCCTAAAGACTCCTATTTGATTAGACATTAGTAGCACATGAAAGGTTATTAAGGCCACTAATATGAGGGTTTGGAGGGTGTCTGTGCTGAAGAATAGGAGGGAACCCGTAAGAGACAGGGCTAATTACCATCCATCCTTCTATGTGAACCCAACCATCTGCCAGTGTCACCCACTTATTGTCTATTGGCTTTCAATCATGAACGGACCGCTGCAGCCAAAGATGTGTGTTTTAATTAGAGAGCTGCTCTATAATTATATTTATATTATAATAATGACTTTGACGAAGCGTTTGAGTGGATGTCCTTCATTGTTCACTAAAATGATAATATTTAATTATGATGTTTGAACACTGCAGATTTGAGCAAGCTGAGTGGTTCTCTGTCTCTTTGACATGCACACGTGGGCATGCCACCACACATACACTCATGCTCTCACATTCTAGCTCTCTTCCAACCACACACAAATACAGAAAATACATGTTCTCACCAAATACTAGAGTGCCATAGTGCTCATTTGTTCGGTTCTAGGATCTGCTTACTTAGACATGATATCCTTAAAGGAATAGTTTACTACCCCACTCTCACTCCTAAAAAAAAAGTCACCATTCCAAAGCTATATGACTTAGTTCTGCAGAATTTTTTTTTTTTTTTTTTGCTATTTGTTTTTCCATACACTGATGTCAGTGGGCTTAAATGCTATTTTTGGACCTGGCTGGTTTTTATTGTATGGACAAAATACTGAAAACATTCTTCAAAATGTGTAATCCGCAGAAGAAATGCAGCTACCCAGTGATATGAAGGTGAATAAAGGATATGATTTTCATTTCCTCCCATTCTCAAATTCTAAGAATGAACTTATTTCAATCAATAATGATAAAAAAGCTTGCTATTTAGGCAATGAGTCAGCTCTCCAGGCTTTGGAACAGAGCAATTAAGTCAATGTCTTGTAAACATGAAACTTGGACTTTGCAGTCAGTGCATTCTCCTACACTTGGTTTACTTTCACACATGCATCGCATCCCCTCGCTTCCTGCCATGCTGTAGAGTACCTGTTCCTTTCCCCTGTGTCACGTTTGCTTAAAGTGAATTAAAGGGCACTTGGAATCGAGCAATTAATCCCTGATGCCTAATCTCGTAATAACACCATAAAGAGCTACTAAACCGAGAAGGAGATGAAGACACTTTCATCCAGCCCTACTCACAAATCACGGTGCCCGTGCAGCAGCCGGGGCTCGGTATGGCTGTAGCATCAGCTCACACTGCCTGGAGACCAAATTATCCTTCTGATTGATTGAGTTTCAAGGCATAAACAGGAGGACGATTCGCCTGCTCGGCTTTACGACTTTCAGTCTCTGTCTCGCTCCCTCATTCTCCCGCCCAAACATGAGCGGCAGCACAGAGATAACTGACTTAAGTGGACTACAAAGTGTTGGGAGCGTGGAGCCATTTCCATATCGCCTTTGTGCTGCCGATGCCGGTCATGGTTGGAGTTAACCCTATAGTGTTGCGCTGGATCATCTTTCTGGCTCTTGCCGGATTTCTCTCTGCCTTTATGGAAGTCGAGTTGTGGTTTCTGACTCGCCCCTGGTCTCGTGTCTCTTTTCAGCTCTTTATAGACCGTGAATTTGCGATTTGTGTGAGGTGTTATGGTAGATAGAGCTGCATGAGTAGAAAATTCTCATTTGCTTGATGGATGAATATGTAGTGCGTGGTGATGCTAAAAACCAAAAACAAAAATTGGGCAAATTTAGACTTTTTTTTATTAGGCAATTAAAAAAAAACTCCAACAGGAAGCTAATATAATCTGTATTATTTTGCTTACAGTGTGCACATTGAATTCATACAAACAAATAATGAGAGTTTCATTATTGTTTTTTTTTTTTGGGGGGGGGGGGGGGGGGGGTTTCAGGCTAATGTTAAGTTCTTGAATAACTGTGTACTGCAGTGTTTCATTTCCACCATTAAAGCATTCTAGCTTACATTTTGTATGATAACCAAAATCTAATTAGTTTATCATTGTAAATTGACCGCACAAGCTCAGTAGCACATCTGAAAGTCTGATGCTCGGCCGTGGCCTTCCTACTGTGTGCTCCAAACAGATAAGCTGAGGAGCAGCGTGGTCACCCATGCAGAATACCCAGAGTGCATTAGGGCCACTGCAGTCTCCTCCGCATTTTGAAGACGCACACAGTACACAGTGCATTTCAGCAGCCTGCAGAACCAGCACAGACATTGCAGCAACTTTATGAGTCAGTAATGTTATGAGGTAGCTTGATCCTGCTTTTTTTCTAATTTATCCTCTCCTCTCATTTTTCCCTCTCCTTTTTTACCCTCTCCTCCCTTCACTACTCCCCATTTACTTCCTGTTCTTTCTCTTTCCCCTTCTGCTATCCTCTTGCTCTTTTCCTACTCCTTTTTTCTACCCTATCTTCTCCTCCCATACCTTCACTATTCCACATTTTCACCCTGTTTTTCCCTTTCTTCTGTCCTCTCCTTTAATTCCTTCACAAATGCCCATTTTCCACCCTGTTCCCTATTTTTGTTCTTACTTTTTTCTCCTTTCCTCTCCTCTTGTCCTATGACTATTCTCATTTTTATTCCTCTCTCCTCATTTTACTTCTTTGTTTCCCTTTTCCCTCCTTGTTTCCTCTTTTATACCCTATCCCCTCTTTTTTATTCTCTGTTCCTTTCATTCCTTCACATCTCTGTTCCTCACCTCTAATTTCATCATTCCTCTTCATTTTCTGTGCTGTTTTCTTCTTTGTTGTACTTTCATTCCCTGTGTCTTCTCCTCTACTATACACTCTCCTCCTTCCTCAATCCCATCCTATCCCCACCCCCACCCCTCGCACAGGCTTCCCGGCAACAGCGTATGGTCCAGTAGCAGCAGCGGCAGCAGTGGCAGCAGCGCGTGGCTCAGGTAGGGGGGCCCGTGGAAGAGGCGGCTACGCAGCATACCCTCAGAGCACAGGGCCAGGTAAACGCTCTGGCCGTAGATCTGTGTGACTGCTGCTCTCTCCATGCTGCTCTTAACTTTAGCCGCCTCTGTCCTCTCTCACACACATATACACTCACACATACAGTCTGTAGTTAGAAGGAAAGGACAGGACTCAAGGCTCCTGCCTCATTCCCCTCCTTTTCTGTTGTAGATGTGATTTATGGCGCTGGCAGAAGTCGGCCCACTAGCCAATGGTCCGGGACCAGTTATTCCCCCAGTTTACTTAATTCATTTAATGTCAGGATTATGGTCGGTGAGACTGGTAACAGATCAGGGCACAGGGGCCGGCTTGCACTGCCATTTGTACTTTATCGTAGCTGCTGTATTTGTTTCGTTAACACCAACCCCCCCCCCATACACACACAAAACACTATTACAAACAGACTTTCATGTGGGAGCCTTTTCATTTCTCATGGTTTGTCGAGTTTTCACATTTAATCATTGGTGCACTTGGTCATTAATGCCGCCTTCCGTCATTCGGACAAATTTTGTTCGCCTTTGACTAGAAAACACAGTGTGTGCGCATTGAACAGTTCCCAGTCACTTCTTCGTTCCTCTGTGGCTATTGATCCAGAGGCTGGATAGCTTAATCTATCAATCTGTCTGTAAAATGCAAGGATACTTAAATAAATAAACAGCAGGGAGGAACAGTCCTTGGCCTTCTAGTTGACGTCTGGCCTTTAGCATGATGGGAAATGATGGCTTTGGCTAATTGGCCATCAGAAAGCGATTCCATAGCAGGTGCTGGGTTTATTTACACACTGTAAAAAATCTGTTCCGTAAACTCAAAAATAATAGTTTTTTTGTTTTGTTTTTTACTTGCGGCTCCAAGTTCAATAAGCTTGCATTTTACATTAAGCTAAGCATTAACATTTAAGTCCCCATTTTTTGACCTGTAGGGTAATTTACAGTTAAGACCCAAGGACCAGATATGTTGAATGAAGACCAGGAGTCAGAAGTGCAGTCAATAGAAGAAATTTTAGTGAAGTTTAGTTTGCAGTTTCATCAGCTGAAGCCAGCTTCAAGTCTCACAAGGAGCTCGTAGGCCGCCCCAAATACAATAACATTGTTACAGCATTTATACTCTAACAGGGGGTGCTAACTACGTCAATAATGATGGTTAAATGATTCTGATTGGCTAAGAAAGAAAGAAATATAAAACTAGTAATTTTCCACACAAGAGCAGACAGTCTGAAGCATATCTTCGTTGATCACATGGGTGACGGGTTAGTGACCATGTAGCTTGTTGAGAACAAGAAGTCACTCCGTCTCCTTATGGTGCCAGCTAATCACCTCACCAATACAGAGCATATTAACACACACACACAGATACACAGCTTCTCCAAGGCTGAACTCGGCTCAGGCTCCAACTATCAACAGAGAGACTTCTCAAAACATTCTGATAACTTTCTATCTGTATCTGCAGACAATATGCGTCCTTACTCTATGGAAAAATACTGAAAAGTAAAGAAAGACTTTAACTAATAAAAATCCCTAACTTGATTATAAATGACTATTTACAAATCATTCAAAAAAGAAAAAGGAAAAGAACATGAAAATAAGACAAAGAAAAGAGTATAGGTACAAATAAGAAAAATTCTAGAATATATTGACGAGCGGCAATGGATTTCCGAATCGTCTCTTTCAGACCAAAAACCACAGAGCCTGACAAGTCATCTGTAGAAGAAAAAAATAAACCTGACCTGGAAATCCTTGGTCACAGTTTTGCAATTTGTCCTGTCAGTTTAGAAATCGTAAATTGGTCCCTCGGTTTAACAATTCATGCCCATGGATTAATAAACCATTCCCCAGAATTCCCAATCCGTGTGCTCAGATTTGTAAACCCCACCTTTGTTTTTTTCATTCCAGACCCCTAAATTCACAGTCCATGCCCACGCTTTCAGAGTCCATTCCTAAAGATTTGTGACCCGTCCTTCATTTTAGAAATCTGTAGTCTGCCGACACAAGAACAGAACAAGCTCCTCAGTTTTATTGTGTATTATTAAATTGAATACAATTGATTTAACTGCATGCTTAAATTCTTGGCTATGGTGGGGATGGGATGGTATCAATAGAAACCATTTCTCCATTTATTCTTTATTATTATTAGTGTCTGCTTTAAAATGTTCCTGTAAGAGTTTGTTAACACTCTGTGAATAGCATCAAAGGTTTCTCTTTACGATGTGTTTTTCCACGTCAAGCTTTGTAGACATAACCAACAAAGTATTAGCACTATGTTAATAAGAGAGTCATTGCACAGTATATACGGCTTCATTGATTACCTTTACAACTTTGTTTACCTTGCATTGTAAATGACAGAGAAGCCTAATTATAGCCTAATGACAGCGATCTTTGCTTGATTTCTGTATAAAATGTTTTTTCATGCGGATAACTACACATTGCAAAGTTTGTGGATTGACAACTATATTTAAAAGCACAATTGAATCTGTTAAGCAATAATAACCATACCAATGGACTGATCAAAACATACCTTATATCAAATTATCTGTGCATGGAATGTAAGTGCAAAATAACAGATCTGCCACTTTTGTTACTTTGTTGTTCACTATTGAAATCAATCAAATGTAAATGTAACATCTAATTATAAAACAGTTCTTGGCACTATATTTTATGATCTGTCCTGACAGTGATTATTTTTATTTCATGATTAAATAGAAAAAGTTTGTTTTTGGAATTATTGTTAGACTGATTACTTTGTACTGTGTGTGTGGATGACCATGTTCGTCCACCACCACTGAAGAAGACCTTTTTTTGACCCAGGTAAAACCCTGAATTATTATTATTAATGATAATAGTTATTACTATTATTTTATTACATTTACCATGTAAACCTACTGCAAAAGCAGTCAATGTAACCAATACGTAAGCCATAGTTGAATCAATCAGCACAGATTTCTAATACGAGGGACGGACCACAAATCCGTGAGTACAGTTTGCACAATTGTGGGAACAGATTACAAAAGTGTGGGCATGGATTATGAACTTGCGGGTCCGGATTGAACAACCAAACATACGGTTTACAAATCAAGCAGATGGATTTGAAATTTGTAGGTACGGTTTCTTAATCAATAGGCACAATTTGATAAACCCATGGGAACGGTTTAAGAATCTGTGAGTACGGTTTATGAACTAAAGGGACAAATTGCAAAACTGTAATCACGGGTTTCCCAGACTCCGTAAGAAAATAAACATTATTCAACTGTGTCATACTCCGAAGCCTTTTAGATGCACCCTCACCACTAAACAGGACATTGTAAGTTTAATATTTTAAGCCAAGTGTACATTTTTTTTCCTACATTTGATAGTTCAACCTTTAGAGTTTGTCTGACAAAATGAATGTTGTATACTTTATTTCTGTATTCTTTACAGTGCAATGACGTAGTGCATGCACTACTTTTTGCTCATGCATTTACTGCATATTTTGACTCGACTTTGCACATACTCAAGTTTGCTCCACTGACACCTGCTCTCTGGCAGACAGCTATCCACCCCGCTGTAATTGGCAGACAGGCATAAAAGTGTCTCGGCGCACGGTTTGAAGGAGCACAGTCGACAGAGCGTGAGCCAATCAGTCATGCCTCTCCACCCAATCAGACGTGTTTGATTCTGATTAGCACTCGGCTAAAGAAACCAACTTAGCCTGAAAAAACATAGCTCTCTGCATCTCGTTGCTGTTTAATGTGTATGAATTACGCCAGGCTTGTTTTGAGCGAGCTCTGAGTTTAAAACGAGAGCTACAATGGAAATGACTCGGCTGATAGCATCTACAGACTTTTAAACAGCTTGTGGTTATAGTTCAAAGAAGTCATACTCTGAAATTCAGATTCGGTGAGCTTAATTTTCATTTGAATATTGCAAGCTTGGGTTATACTGTGTGTCTTGGAGAGGGATGTGATTAGGGAAGGTCTTGGCCCATTGGACCAGGTTTATTAGGCCAGTGTAGTTATTTTACCACCCTACCACCCCCCATGGCTAGCATCTTA
Source organism: Rhodeus uyekii (assembly GCA_037043235.1). Classification (NCBI taxonomy): domain Eukaryota; kingdom Metazoa; phylum Chordata; class Actinopteri; order Cypriniformes; family Acheilognathidae; genus Rhodeus; species Rhodeus uyekii. The sequence goes on along the minus strand of JAWRVZ010000098.1, from coordinate 2,109,194 downwards.
AGCTGATGGCGCAATTGCACTCTTTTGTGACTGATGGAGTCACTCCATGGTTGCGTTGTGACAGAAGTGAGAAAGCCATTGAGACAGAGCAGTGACATTTAAGGATGACCTTTTCTGAGAACCTCATCATCTATTACCCAACTGATCTCCATTGCGCAGCACAATTTATACACCCCTGCTGTGCATACATTTGCTGCTAGGCGGAGGATGAGATGTGTTTGCGTGCCGAGTGTCAGTCAGATAACTCCTGCGCAAACCTGCCGGCAAGGGTACGGTGAAAGTCAGAGGCTTCATTCTGACAGACGATCTGTCGCACTTTATTTTGCGTGGTACTCTGACAAAAGGTGACGTTGCAGACGACCCTTGCAGATCATCTTCATCACTGCATAATCTCCGTCAGTCATCTGAGTGCTATTGCTTTTCCTGCACCTGCTTGATGCAATATTATATTTAAAACAGAGGTTCTCCAACCTAGGCAGTTCAAGTTCCAGAATCAAATCACTGAGGGTACTTCTGAAATTAGTATGACTGCTCTTGTAAAATGCAGATGTAATGCGTAAGCAACGGCTTCTCCATAACAAGAAAAGTAATGTGCAATGAGACATTTAAAATTATTTCTAATCTTAAACTATACAGTAGAACCCCGACTTACGAAATTAATCCGTTCCGAGGTTGGTTTCGTATGTCGAACTTTTCGTATGTCAGTCAGGCTTTTACATGTTAATTGCCTAATCCGTTCCAAGCCCTACAAAAACACCATATTCAGCATGGGATGAAGCGCATCCCAGCTTCATACTTCTCAATAATCTCCCTTTTCGACTCAATGAAAAGCACTCAGCAACAATCTTCACATCCATGGTTACTGATTAGAAAAAAGTTTATGCTAATAGCAGAGGCTGGTGGGAGCGATGCTGACCAATAGGAGAGCAGGATTGTAAAAAGTGTTCCCCTTCTTACATGGACTATTCCAGCCATCCCTGTCATTCAGTGCGAAATGGACTATTCCAAACTTTCCCTCGGAGTTCAGGAAGTGTCGTGACAGAACAGAGTTGATGGATGATTAAGGTAAAAGAGATCGGCTGAAGATTGTATAAAGTTTATTGAGTGAAATGCAGGGAATTAGTGCCAATCGTTGAGGTTTTATCGATCTATGCACCTTTAATAAATACCAGTTTTGGATTATTCCCTGAGTGAGACATCATTGTTCTGACCGGACAAACTGTAGTCTTCATCCAACCCGAACCAAAATCAGCGCGAATATCAAAACAAAACTCGGAAATCGTCGCCTCGCCGAGATTTCGTTTTTCGCATCTCGATCATTTTGTCGTTACTCGGGCGGAAAAAACCCCGAAATCTTTTATCGTATGTTGAACTTTTCGTACGTAGAGCGTTTCATAAGTCGGGGTTCTACTGTATATATTATTTTAATCTATTGAAAAAAGTAAAAATATTAACACGAATTCTATTAATCTGTCTGCATTTACTTTGCTTAAAGCGTATTTATTTTGACAAGACAACTTTTTTATGGTTACCACTGTCAATTCAATTTCTAATTTCAAGAGTGAATCCTGCATTTACATGTGGATGTCACTTCTGAAACTTTTCACCATGTAATTGCCCGTCAATCCTCGTAGCTGCATGAAAAACAAAACTTTTATTCAAATTCTAAATTAATTCTATAGCCTGCTCACTTTAATCACTAAAAAGCTGTCACTCATCTCAGTTCATTGCAATCTCACAAAGTTCCAGTCTCATCAATGAAGCTGTCTACACTGCGCAATGAATCTCTTACTTGCGTCGTGTCTACGCTTTAATGAGAGAATTCGCAAGCGTGCAGAACTCTCACTAATTAAACACTCCTGATTGGTCATTGCGTTCAAGTGATCAACAAACATGTCTGTGATTGGCTACATTGCAATCTCTAGAGCGCAAACAGAAATGCAAACACTGGTTCTTTTGCCAAATCTGTTTCGTAAACCTTATTGTACAGTATTACTAACATTTCTTATTATTAATGTTGAAAACAGTTGTGCTTCTTAATATTTAGTGGAAACTGAAATACATTCTTTCCTTTGATGTATGGAAAGGTCAAAAGAATGTATTTATTTCAAATAGAAATCTTTTGTACATTTTTAAAAATGTCTTTACTGTCACTTTTGATCAACTTAATACAGGATGTGGAATAAAAACATTAATATCTTCAAGACCCCAAACCTTTGAACAAAGAAGACCCCTGATTTAAAGCCTAATAATCCACAGATCTGAGTCATCCAGAGCAGCTTCTCTTTTATGATTATTTATTGGCAGTAAGGTAATAAAATAAATGAGACATACTTTAGCTATGTTAAACGTTGTGTGTGATTTGAGTGGTATTCATTATTTATGGACAGGACCATCCCATGAAACAGTTCCTCAGTTGGTAGTGAATTACACTTCAGTTAATAAAGACTGATCAGCAGATATTATTTTAGAGTCTAGGAAATTGTTCATTATGAGCTTCTTTTCAGATTGGTTTTGCGTTTTAAACTGATTATGATTATGTACATACATTTTCTTAAAGCCAGTACATACTACTTAAAGAGCATCTATAGGCACTTGAAAGTGGCATGCTAACTTTTCACACACCAACCCTGTTGATGTGTTGTTGTGTAGTAGGATGCCGGGCCAATGGTCATGTTTCTGTTGTTTCTCTCTCTTTTTTCCTGCTTGAAAGCCAGTGTGTGCAAGTCAGAGACAGCACCAGTTGACTTCCTCTCTCCACACTCCTCTGGTCACACTCCACCAGAAGTGCTTAAAGGGATAGTTCATAAAAAATATGCTCTTATTATTTACTCCCCCACATGTTATTTAAAACCTATATGACTGTCTATTTTTCAGATAAATACCAAACGAGAAATTCGCTCTTTTCCATTACAATGTATGGGAGCTAAAACTTTCAAAAGTGATGCAAGCATACAAAATGGAGTGAAATGTCAGTTTCTTCACTAAAACAGTGTCTCACATGCGCACTTGGTGCGTTCAGCAGAGGTACTGAGATCAGTAGAAATGTTAGTTTTGTGCAGTGCTGTTTTATGTACTGTTGTTTTTATTAATAATTTTGGAATAGTTTTCATTTTATTTTTACTTTAATACTTAGTCTTTTTGTTATGTGCTTTCATCTTTATTATTTTTATACCTACTACGTTTTAGGTTTGTTGTTTTTATTTAGTCACAGCCAAGGCAACAGTTCTAATTACATCTTAATTGAGCTTTATTTCAGTTTAAAATAAATTAAACAACAAAACAAAGCTAATTTAATGGCATTGACATTAACTGTACAAATCGTGTTTTTATCCTATGAATCGGTTGATCCATTTCAATATAATTTAATTCCCAGTCCAGTCGGACCAGATTTATGATACTTTTATGGTGCTTTTCCATCCTTTTTTAAAGCTTAAACGCTCCAGTCCCCATTAACAGTCTGGGAACAACATGAGGGTGAGTAAATGATGAAGAATTGTCATTTTGGATGAACTAATCCTTTAACACTCATCAGTATTTCATTCTTTATTCTGTCCACCTCGAGTATTATTATTATTTTATTCATACCTTTTTCCTCATTCTCTCTTCATCACTTTCTTGGACCTCTATGTGTCTGTTAGTTGACTGCATGCTTCTCTAGTGGTTCTGATAGAAACCATAGATCTAGATTTGAGTAGGTTGTCATGTCTGTTAGCTTGTATTTGGAAAGAATGCATTATACCGTCTCTTGTCTTTGGATCTTTTGCTTTTTACATTTAGTGTTTTGGATCAAAAGTACTTTTTCTCATTTATACTCCCTCAGATTGAAGATGCTTGTCAGAGGAGCTGTGTAAAACAATATCTAACTTATTGAGATCTCCTGCAGCATGTGTCAGAGTGAACCGGGTGTTTATAGAATGACATTCTGGCAGTGGCGCCCCACTTCCTCTGAGCTCTTTGGCGAACAGAGAGAGATGACTCACAGGAGATGCAGAAGTTATGACACTGCACATCTCGCAAAAGCACATCCTAGAACTGGAGACCTGACAACCTCAGCACCTCAGCTCACCTGGGCCGAGGACAAAGAGCCACCAGTGTCCCTGGGGCGAGACTTGTCCCTCCAACTTCTTTCAGGCTTCTCCATCCCTTCCCTCCCTCCATCTGTTCTCCTTTCTTCAGCGAGGTTAAAGTACGCCATGTGTGCACTCGCGTGTGAGTTAGGGAAGCGAGAGCCACCGAAAAACCTGTGTCACTCTCCATTAGCTGTCGTATCCTGACAGACAGGCTGCAGCTGTGTCTGCCTCGTTCGCCATGGTGTCCGCAGGTGCAATCTAGGCCAGGCCGTCTCTACGGTGCCAGCCGCCCATGCTGCAAATATGAAATGCACTTCATACTTGTCTGTCATGCTCCTGATGAAGATAGATGTATGTTTTCAGCATCTTGCGGCTAGCTGTCCGCTTCCCCACTCCACCTATGCGCAGGGGTTTGAGCAGCGCTAGTCACAAAACGGGGTTTGTCGTTATTTCCGAGAATAAACGTTGAAACATGATCTGCAGACAAATTATGCGATGCCTTCTCTTGCTAGAAGGGACATGTTGTAATGATAATTACTCAAATATACGACTAGAAAAGACCATCTCTGAATGGAGAGTGATTCTTTGTGGAGGCGGCGAAGGGCACTTGTAATTCTTTAAAAATGACATAGGTGGAAATGAGGTAGCTAATTGTGGATGTTCGGAAATTTCAAAGCTAATTTGGAGGCACATTTGACAAGTTTATTGACACCTAGTAGAGGATATGTTAGAGAGGAAGAGTGCTACCGGCTTTATTCGAGTGGAGAGAGACTGAGAGATTGAGAGACTGAGAGATAAAACATAATGTCTCTGAGTATGGAATTGCAGGGTCAGTGCTTTTTATAGAACGACAGTCTGTGTTTTTGTTCGAGTGTACGGATTCCCTCTCTGCGAATGACATTTCTGCCTGGAGTAGATGATTGTGTGAAATGCTATTTCCAAGGCAGGCCGCAGTCCTTGAGCTTTTTTTAAAGAAGTGTTTGAAAGTCACATTGCGAAATGTCAGCTTTTCCATCGTCCCCTCATGAAAAGACTCTGTAAATGGCAGTATTTTGCTAACATCAGCAGGCTAATTGTGGTAATAGACTGCTGACAGGTCAGGTGTGAGCCGTACTGACTGCTCTGAGCCTGATCCACATGGAGAAAAAGGTTTTTTTGTACTTCTTCACCTTCTTCAGTAGCGGACACGGCAATGTTAAATTGCAATGCAAACACATTTTAGTTTTTCTAAGACTTTTCTGCTGGATGAACAGAATTTCATCTCTGTGTCTCCATGAAACACAGAGCTCATCTCAAGAATCTCCTTGAATAATTTGTTTTTAACAAAAGTCCTCAATGAAGGCAGTAAGATGTGGAATTTAGGTGTCAAATAGTACTTCAAATAGTATTTCACTCAAGATCTTGTAGATTAAGCAGAAATTTGTTTTTAATTTTTTTATTGTTTTGTTGCATTTTCCATGATACTGCAACATGTTGATTTGTATGTGCCTTAATATGGTGACGTCAGAGGTTGACAAGAGTCACTGTTTTTGTTTGAATAGCATACAAACATAGTGTATCTTGAGATTTAGCACTTCACTTTCCCTACATCCTTACATATCAATACAAGCATGCCTATGCATGATTTGCCCAAAAACATGTTAGCCAATTAGAGGCACAGTAGGACCATCCTAAGGGCTAGCATTTACAGTTATTGTCCATATTAACAAATAATGAGTAATTCAGGACAGAAAGTCTCAGTTAGATTTGATGCATTTAACCAGAAATGAGCCAACTTACCTTTTATTGCTATCAAGCTATATATATATATATATATATATATATATATATATATATATACAGTAATCCCTCGCCACTTCGCGGTTCAAGTTTCACGACCTCAGTGCATTGCGGATTTTTCAAAAATATTAATTGAAAAATTAAAATAAAAAAATACCGCCATATCAGCAGCCATATTGCGGAAAGCAGTGTTGTTTCATCGTGATGCGAGAGAAACGGTTTCCCAGGATGCCAGACAAAGAGAGAAACTCTCTCAGAGGCTTTGTACACGCCCACGGGCACTCAGACAAGACACGTGATTGGTTCCGGGTGCGACATTGATAAATGAGGGCACGAGTGGAGTGGGAGCGTCTTCGTCTCTCTCAGAAGCAAATGTTGACGATCCAGCGCCGATATCTGATGATGAGACGCTTCCCGAACTGATTTAAAGGCCTCATTATACCAGTGCAGTAACACCATCATCATCATCATCATCACATTCATCGAACCGCACAGGTCTGTCATCGTCGTCATTACTGGAGTCTCAAGATACTACTGTCATTGAGTGTAGAGCACCATAATGCGTATCGTATGAGAAAGAGAGTAAATGTATAATATCAAGGTTTTATAGTTAAAAAGATTTAATTAAAATATATTTAAAGTATAAATATACAGATTTTATGCAGATTTTCACCTATGGCGTGGGGTTCCGGTCCACATTAACCGTGATAAATGAGGGATCAGTGTGTGTGTGTGTGTGTGTGTGTGTGTATATATATATATATATATATTTATATGTATATATGTATGTGTGTGTGTGTAGCAACTTATTGACCACTCATTATCTTGCTTTTGTCTTAATCTTGCACTGGCTGTCACTCAATGCATGTTTTAATGCGAATAGAAAAAAGACTATCCACTGCTGTGTTGATGCCTGTAGCAGTGACAAATTGCCACTCTCTGTTCATTAAACAGCTGATAAAAGGGCCTCTTATTTACGTATTCATGTATTTATGTATCTGTTTCTTGATGCTGCTCTGACAGATATTATGTATAACAACACAAAGCTGCAGTGGTGGGGGGGGGGGGGGGGGGAGTAAAAAGCAACCAGTGCTTTCATCTCAGCAACAGCTCTGAAGCACCCAGATGGGCTTCGTAATGGTGTGGTTGACAACCTTCCAGAGTGCATCCATTCTGAGCTCGCTCCCACGTTGGACCCCCATCCCTCCCCTTGCTGGGGGGTCTGGGCTCAGTACAGATGTTGCCCAGACAAAGGCACATCTGGATGACCTACTCCCAGCTGTTCAGACACGACCTCAGAGTGTGTTTGCAGGCCTCCACGTGGCTCATAAAGGCGAAATGATGAATAGACGAGGTGCTGTCGTACACCCACCGCGAACGTGCGCTTCACATTTCTTTACCACTATTCATCAAGTCGGGGGAAGTGAGTTTACACATCTATCACCTGTCAACGATGCACACGCTCCCCCCAAACCTGCCATTATAGAGTAATTAGATTTCTCTTTGAGCGACGGGGAGAGGCCCGTGGTTCACAACACATTTCGGAATTTGTTTTTGTGGAAGGAGAAAGGAAGATATTAAGCTTTTTGTGTAGTTTGACTGTGGGGTTGCAGTTAAAGGAAGTGTTCACAGTGCCTATTAATGGAAGAACACACAAAACTCACACCCTGTGTCCTCGTTCATCCCGGAGTTATTCACAGAGGCATAAAACATTCCGAGTGCTATTCTCTGTCTGATTGGCAGCATACAATACTGTGGAACATCACGGAGGAGCCATTATTGTGGCAACTTTTGATGTTTAAAAATGGCAGTGTTTAATTTAGCTCCACTTTTTTTCCCCACTTGGTCAAAGTGAATCATTTGCATGCGCTCAGAGAGAGAATTAGCCGGTGAAGGTAATCAAGCAGCCCTATTCCGCCAGATGGCTTTCTTTATAGAAGGTAAATGGGCATTTTTTAACTGCGTTTTATTCCGTGTTTCTGCTTCAGATAGCACTGTCATTGGACGTGATCTACCTGGATAATAAACATAATTTCTGCAGGCCGTTATTAGATAAGACCTTTCCTGCCACAGCATTAAAACGAACAGCTTTTCAGGTCTAATTTTCTGTGTCAATGCAAACAAAGAAACCAGGTGTGTTTGTTGTGTGTGGTAATGTCGTATTTTGTGTCCCGCCGTTCCCGCTCTGTGGAAATTAGGCGGAATATTTATGCAGATTGCAGCAGGACTCAGCCATTGTTGTACACGCCGGGCCCAGGGAGTGTTAGACAAAAAGGACGTCTCTGCACCCCCCAAACCGCCGCCTCCCCTGGCCCCCTTTGGCGGGGGACGAGACGGGCCATGCCGCGCACGCCTGTAAAAGGTCTTCATTTGTTTGTTGTTAAAGATCTAATTAGGAGGATGAGGGGAAACAGGACGGGATGGCAGCTTGTCTAATTAAGAGGTGCGTCCAGGGTTCCCTTTGAACCTCAAGGACGCCCATCTATTTGAGAGGCCCATCAAAAATGGATTCAGCCTAAGTGCATTTTTGGTTGCTTTCCTTAAATGATTAAAGATGTGCGCTCTAGAGTGGGCTTCCCCCTCCTCTCCGGGAAGCCGAAACACTTGAAAATTCTGAGCATACCTCAGGCATTTCCTTCGTTTTTGCGCAGTTAGCGGGAGAGAGCTTGAATGTCTGGATGCATATGTGATTTATTCGCATTTGGGAGTGTAGGTACTGGCAGGATAGGGATTTTCATGCTCGTTTCTGTTTACTGATCCTAAGCATTTTTTTTTGTACTTCTGCCTGTGAATTTCACCGGTCTCTTTTGGCAGTCCCTGAAACAGAATACAAAAACTTTAACACATTTCGTTTTGCTCTTTTCTTGGAAAGACGCCTGAGAAGTGCATTGCCAAAAATGTGTGGACAGCAAACTCCACACCTGAATGTGCTTGTAGAAAATTTCATTTCAAAACCATTGGCATTAATAGGAAGTTAGTCCTTCCGAACAGGTTCTGCTTCTCGGATTTTATTCTTCTCAAATAATTTCAATTGGGGTTCAGGCTTCAGGTTTGTTCAAGCGAGTAAAGCTCTTCCATGCCAGAGTCCTTAAAACCATATCTTTATGGACTTTGGGAGCTTTGGTGCACCTCATTCTACTTTATATGTTTACGTAATGAGATTGCATTACTCTATATTTATATTTATAGATGTTAGTAATCGATGTAGTTGAAATAACCAAACTTGGGTGTTTTTTTTTTGTTTTTTGTTTTGTACAAATTTATTAAATATTGTATTTTATGAATGCATAATTAAACCAGTTTACCTGCCATTTGATTGAATTTTCCGTCATCAATGATACAACAGTTCCCTGCCATTGTCAAGTTTCCAGCTTTTCGTATTTTCGCTATTATACAGTGGAGCATCTTCTGATAGAGTACAGTATCTCTGATTAAAACACAGGCAAGAAAGAATCAAAAGCAAGAGATAGAAACATTGCTTATGCAGATTGTAGTCTTTGACAAAAATATGTTCAGCTTTTTGTTCAAAATGTTGCTTTTTTTTAAACGCCCACATTCAAGTGTTGATGATAAAAGAATGCATGGAGCTAGAATAAAGTGTTTTTTGTGTGTGTGTGTTTTTTTTTTTAATCAGAGGCTCTATTCTCTGTTCCTGATATAGTGCAAAATATTCTGGGGTCCATGAAAGTTTTGTGAAAATGATAAAAATCCCTTTGGCTGGCAGGGAAAGTGGTAAACATGATCAACATTAAACAAAATCAACTTTTGAAATCAGTCCTTGTTGTGAAGACAGAAAAATGACATTATAATAAGTGGTTTAGTGAGTTGTTACAGTACAAGTGTATTTACAATGTGACTTAAACCATCGTTAATGTTGAAACCCTTTGTTTTGAGATTAACACTGATGTCCACACAGTCCAGAAAAGTTTTTTTTTTGCTTTTTTTCCCATTATAGCAGACTCAAGTTTTGGGCTGAGATGAAAAGTCAGCAGACTAGAGGTGGATAATTAATGAGTGATTGGTGAAGGTCAGAGCAACACTGCTATAGCATGTCAGAGAATCAACTTTCTTTTCCTTTCTCATTTCTTTTATTTATATTTCTTTATCACTTCCTCAACCATTCTTAAGTGCAGGCTGGCATAGACCTCATTTGTTCTGTTGTGATATCTGAGATCCTCTGAAACTAATTAAGGCTGAGGAAAAGGAAAAAGAATTGAATATAGTACCTCAGCAAGGCCGCTTTAATGAGGCATTCTCTGGGCTGATAGGTTGTCTGATATAAAACCCTAGCAGAGGGGCTATATTGACTATTTGTAAACAGTTAGCACAGGTACACTGAAACTCTGTAATTTCCCTCTCTTTAACTCCATCCCTCAAGTTCACAGTTTCCCGTCTGTAACAACAGCAGGCAGTGCAGGTTAGGGTCAGCTTAATTACACACCATCAGCTATGGACAATTTTCAGGTGGTCTTCACAGCTACAAGGTTGCATCTTCTCATATTTGTCTTCTTTTCACACATAGATAGTGACAGACTTCAGTTTAATTATATTATAGTTCTTTTTTAATCATATATTTTAAACAAGCACCACACTCACATGCACAAACAGTATTTTGACATTGAAGTCACACTATTAAATGTCAGAATGTCATTGCATTATTAAGTTTTTGTTATATTCCCTAGAAAGTGTCTCTCTTTTTAATTAACATTATAATTAAAAACCTCACAAATGTCTTTTGGGAAACATTTTTAGTTTAAAATAAATGCAGTTTGATATTGTGACATCTAATGCAGTGCCGTTCGTATATTTTTATGTGACTGTCCAAAAAGTTTCCAAGGCCGCTATTCTAGTTATTTTCCCACTTTCTGTATTTGGGAATGCTGAATACACATTAGCATTTCAAATAAAGAGTGTTCCTTTCTCAGAACATCTATTAAGCTCAGTCAGTTTTTATGTAATCACCAGACAAAAGTTTTGAAAACCATGATTACCAAATGTTTTCTTGATGTGTAGTAAATGTTTATATAATGTTTATATATAAGTCTTCACACACACACTCAGCGTCACATTTACACACACACAGTCACACAGGGGAAACAGCGAGATGTGTCTTTACAAACTTACCATCTATCTTCCCTGTGTACGTTGCATTGTACAACCATGCAAGTCAGATAGTTAACATTGCCTCATAACATTACTATGTAAAGTCCTATTTCCCCCAATGATGGCGTCCCACCCCTCATCCTCCTCCCTTCCTCCTCCTCCCCTGTACTGTATCTCCCAGGCTTCCCCGATTACGGTTTCTATTCCTCGCCAAGCGACCAACGGGGGCCCAGCCTGCAACTCCCCTCTCCAGCACCTGGCCAGCCCGGATCAGTATAAGAGCCCAGGTGTGTACCCGCCTCTCCTTCATTCAATGATTGATTTGATTCATGCGGTTTATTCATCACCCTGCCATTCATTAAAACAAGAGAGAAAGAGAGAGGGGGGACAGATGAGAAGGGAAAGCGAGGGATTTGTGCATCCTTGCAGTTTGCTTGTTGTGCGCTGCATGTTGAATTGTTGTAGCACTGTCATTTTGCCTGTGGTTATGAGGGATGTATGTGGATATGTATATATGTGAGCACGTAAATGCGGCCGCTAATGCGTATGTACTGAGGAGATATATCTGGGAAAGCTGGATTTGGCTGCGGTCACAGTCCCTGTGCAATTAACCGGGAGATGCGTTCATGCCTGTCGGTTCATATCTTGTGCAGTACATACTCGGCACGTATATATGTATTACACACCCATTGGTTCCATACCGCTCAACTGTCAGCCTGCTGGCATGTGATAAATGATATCTAAACATCCGACTTCATGTACATGAGTATAAAATGACAAGCCATTTGTTGGAACTTGATTTTATCGCTTAGTTGCTGCACTTGGACATGGAATCACATATTGAGATAAATTGTTAATGCATCCCTTTATTTGCATACTTTTTGTGCCATATTTATTCTGTTTGTTCACATATACAGTGCAGTGGCTGAAAAATGTATTTTGACACTTAAAGGGATAGCTCATCATTTATTCACCATCATGCCAGTGTGACTTACTTTCTTCTGTAGAACACAAAAGAAGATATATATTGGAAAAAATGTCATTTTAGAGCATATTTTATTGCATGGATCTTCTTTTTGTGTTCTGCTAAATAAAATACTATACATGCAGTGAGTAAATGATGACAGATGTGCATTTATGTGTAAACTATCCATTTAAATCACACTTTAAAATAAATACATACAACAAAACAAACTTAAGTGTTATTTACTGTATAGAAAGGTAATACAGACACTTTCTAAGCAAAAAGGTTGGAGTTTTTAAATGATAGAAACGTTAAAGCCTGGTTTCACAGACAGGGCTTAGATTAAGTCAGGATTAGGGCTTAGTTCAATTAGGACATTTAAGTAGCTTTTAGAAAAACATTACTAGTGTGTGTCTTGACAAAACTTACATATTTTAAGATATACCAGTGCAAGTTGCTTTCAGTTAAAACAACTCAAACATGCATTTTAGTCTGGGACTAGACTTAAGCCTTGTCTGTGAAACCATTCTGATTGTCAAATGTTAGTGGAACTCATTTCTATGTCCGTAGAATTTTCAGATATTGCGAAAACAAAGAGGCAGCATACACTCACCTAAAGGATTATTAGGAGCACCATACTAATATTGTGTTTGACCCCCTTTCGCCTTCAGAACTGCCTTAATTCTACGTGGCATTGATTCAACAAGGTGCTGAAAGCATTCTTTAGAAATGTTGGCCCATATTGATAGGATCGCATCTTGCAGTTGATGGAGATTTGTGGGATGCACATCCAGGGCACGAAGCTCCCGTTCCACCACATCCCAAAGATGCTCTATTGGGTTGAGATCTGGTGACTGTGGGGGGCATTTTAGTACAGTGAACTTATTGTCATGTTCAAGAAACCAATTTGAAATGATTTGAGCTTTGTGACATGATGCATTATCCTGCTGGAAGCAGCATCAGAGGATGGGTACATGGTGGTCATGAAGGGATGGACATGGTCAGAAACAATGCTCAGGTAGGCTGTGACATTTAAACGATGCCCTATTGGCACTAAAGGGCCTAAAGTGTGCCAAGAAAACATCCCCCACACCATTACACCACCACCACCAGCCTGCACAATGGTAAAAAGGCACAATGGATCCATGTTCTCATTCTGTTTATGCCAAATTCTGACTCTACCATCTGAATGTCTCAACAGAAATCGAGACTCATCAGACCAGGCAACATTATTCCAGTCTTCAACTGTCCAATTTTGGTGAGCTTGTGCAAATTGTAGCCTCTTTTTCCTATTTGTAGTAGAGATGAGGTGTACCTGTTGGGGTCTTCTGCTGTTGTAGCCCATCCGCCTCAAGGTTGTGCGTGTTGTGGCTTCACAAATGCTTTGCTGCATACCTCGGTTGTAACGAGTGGTTATTTCAGTCAAAGTTGCTCTTCTATCAGCTTGAATCAGTCGGCCCATTCTCCTCTGACCTCTAGCATCAACAGGGCATTTTCACCCACAGGACGGCCTCATACTGGATGTTTTTCCCTTTTCACACCATTCTTTGTAAACCCTATAAATGGTTGTGCGTGAAAATCCCAGTAACTGAGCAGATTGTGAAATACTCAGACCGGCCCGTCTGGCACCAACAACCATGCCATGCTCAAAATTGTTTAGATCACCTTTCTTTCCCATTATGACATTCAGTTTGGAGTTCAGGAGATTGTCTTGACCAGGACCAACCCCTAAATACATTGAAGCAACTGCTATGTGATTGGTTGATTAGATAATTGCATTAATGAGAAATTGAACAGGTGTTCCTAATAATCCTTTAGGTGAGTCTAATTTGTTTGCAGAGGACACTTGCTTTATCGAATGCAAATAAGTTTTGCACATTTTAAATGTGGCTTTTTTGCCACTGTATATAAAATTACATAAAGTAATGAGTGAAAATGAGAAGAGTGTTAGCATGGTTGAAAAAAATATCTTGCTTTTGACAGCATGTTTAAAGGGAAAAAATTTGCTATTCCCAAACTCTTGGCATATTTTGTAATTCTTCATGGTAGTGCACCACTGAACTGACGTTCGGTCCTCTTAAAAACAGTAGTGCTCCACTTTATATTCAGTAGCCTGTAGTTCAAAGGAAGGCAGTCTTGAGCTCTTGGCAATAAACAAGATACATCTTAAGCAAAAAAAAGCAAAAGAAGTGCCGTCAAGAGCCATGGTAATGACTAGTAAACTGTCTTGCAGACATTGAGGCATGTGTGGATTAGACATCCATGCCAGCAACCAGACTGTTTATGGTTCAGATCCCAGTTAAGCAATGCCAAGGAATGTTGACTGTATTGGCAGCTGCTGATCTTAATGTTCTGCATTTCTTTCAACCTTGTGAGCAATGTTCTTAACTTTCAAGATGTATTATGACTTATGACAACACTTTCCCTTTCTTTAAATGAAAGATGGTCTTTAAATGATTGCATGCTTTTAGATAGACATTGCACATAATAGGGTTTTTTGAAATCAATCCATAATAGTTGGATGTGTATGAATTAGTTTCACAGCAGTATTGAGCTACAAAAACAATTTCTTGTTCTGTTAATGAGCACATCCCCATTAATGGCTTCTGGAGATATAAAAGACAGTGAATCAACGTATCTTATTAGCGTAGCCCTATTGGGAATACAGAAGCCAGTCATAGCTCAGGACGTGATGCTAACCAGGGCTGTCACTTACAGTGTGCTGGTTTCCCCTCTCTTATATTAGAAGGGTTTTATGTGTGTTTTCGCGATCCAGATCATTTTGGAAAACCTGTGATCTATGTTTTTCTGACTCCCTGCTGTTTTTAGAGACTTTGCTGAATTCCTGACATTGACCACCTAAATCACTTTAATCCGTATTTTTGTGTTTACCAATAAATGAAAAATACAGTATTCACCTGAGAACTATTATTATTATTTATTAATTTTATGTATTTGTGGCCAGTTGTTTATTATTATTATTATCAAGAATAAATCTATGATAAGTCTAGCATTATTCATAAATCTCTCAAGTTTATGCTTAAAATACCAGTAGTAAAAAACTAAATTTGTAATGTACTCTGAAATAATCTTATATTTAATCAAATGTAGTTTTGTAATAAAAAATTTAAAAGTAAATGTAAGATTCTTTTAATATTTTTTTCTTGAAAATGTTCACTTAAGTCAAAACTACTGATTACTAAAATTCTTTGTGCTTTTTTTACCCGTTTCTTTTCAGTTTGTTGTCCTTTGCTAATTGTGCGTCATATTTTACTTTACAGTGGGCTAGTTGGAGACAGGTGGTACGCTAGCGACAGCCATCTTCCCTTCCACTCAAATCTAGTAGCGGATATACACGCTTTCCCATCATCCATAGAAGTAGCTGACGCTATTTTGATACGCTGACATTTAGAAGTGAGAGCTCTGACTGTATGCCGCTCACCTCTCCTGTTGTCTGTGTCCTCATTTGTGTGAAAAGCAGACAGATTGTGTGAGTCTGCCTCGCTCAGTTTACCCACGGCGGCATATTGCCCCCTATCTAACATATTTGCTCTCCTGTGCCAGCCCTCCGGGCTAATATTCCATTCACACAGATATCTTTTACCCTCCTGAGTTTTTTGGAGGCTACTGTAGTAATAGACTCTCTCTTCAATGGGCGCTGATCTGAAGGCCTCCGCCTGTAGAGGAACTTGATTTAATATTCGCTTATTAATGGAAGTGTCATAGAGGGCTGTGCGTAGGAGAAAAATGAGCGTAGCACAGCAAGGGGCCTCAAAGTTTCTGAGATCGTTCATTTAATTTAATTCATGCATTTGTTTTTATTTTCCTTAATTCGCCTCTCGACAACAATGAAATGTAGGGGTCATCTGCAAATGACAGTAGCCATGGCTCAAGTGGTCTGATACAATTATAGTCTAATTGTAATTCCTCCCCCCATAACCCCCTCCAGCCCTTCTTTGCTCCTTTCACACATTTGTCAGTATTTCTGCTCCATGAATTTCTGTTTAGGTTCAGAGGTTCCAACTTAGCAGCCTTTTCACATACTATTTATATATCATATTTTGAGTTAGCTTTTGTCTTTTTTAAGCGGTTTTCAATATTTCAATATTAAGCGGTTTTTAATATTACCATTTGGCTTTTTATTTTATTTTCATTTCAGCCTTTAGTTAGTAATTTTTGTGCTTCTTTTTAAACTTATTTCAGTTAGTTAAAGTTTCTAATTTCCTAAACTTAACCCTTTTTAGTAGAATTTTACCCACCATAAATATATACCGTATTTTCCCGCAGATAATGCAGATAATCCGCACCCTCATATAGCCTGCAGGTTTTGGGGTTTTGTGTAAAGAATCGTTGGCATAACCCGCACCCATAGATTTATGAACTTTTTAAGTTCACATTTCGAATTTCGGATGTTGCTCGCATGACATCAATGATACATAACGGTTCAGGCTCGGCACACAGTGCTTGTGCACGAAATTCAAACAATAAGAAAACAAACACAAGTCAGAATCAGAACAAAAAGAAAGAGCAGTCTCTCCCGCTGTGCAGCAGCACGTCCCTTAAGAAGCGTATTCTACAGGTGTTGATCATCAGATGAGATGAGAAGAGCTCTCACGGCAGCACAGCCAATCACGTCTTCTTGCATGATTGACAGGTCAGACAGCCTATCAGCGTCAGCTGTCATAGTGATAGTACAAGCGCCAGAGACAATAACCCTTGCAAGAAAGAAAAACAGAAAGAAAATACCGCAAAAGAAACCCTTACGTAACAAATATAATGAAATATTATTACGTGTAAAAAAATTGTGATATAGCCCGCACGAGGTCAATCACGAGGGTCAGAAGGTTATCATTCTTTATAATTCAACTTGTTCAAACTGTTTTATGTTGCATTTCCAAAGATAAAATTATCCAGAAACGTTTTATTTACTCACCAAAGCCAGCATTTTGTGCTTGGCGAGTGTTTAATTTCATCTCTCAGGCTTCATTTTCAACGGTTTCTGCTTTCAGACCCAAACATATTTTTCGCAAAAGTGGAGCCGCGCTCGCAGAGGAGAGGAAACTCCATGATTCAGTCTTCAACGCATTTTACCCAAGACACCCTCAGCAATTTCCTGGTTTCCAGGCAGCTGCTAGGCCTGATAGCCCCCTGACGCTAACTGCCAGATAATCACCACCGTATATATTTAAAAAAATATATAAAATAAAAACCAGGAGAGAGACCACTTTCTCAATGACAGGTGTTGATTAGATAGGGGGTGTTGTGGCAAAATCCCCTGTGCAATTTTCAGAATGGGACTGGAGAACCGGCAGTCAAATTTGAAGGAGGATGGGCGTACAGCACTTGATATGAGATTGGGGGAAAGGGAGTGTATGGGAGCGCAGAGAGGGGTGAGGTTATGATAATGAAAGTAACCTGCAAAGAAGCCATTTATTCTCACTCACACTTTTAAACATCACAGATGCCTTCAGAGGGAAAAAGTCTGATAGATCTCCATCACACAGCAGTCCAGCTCTCTATACTTGTCTAAAACCTTGAGTAGCATGCATGCCATTTGAAAGCGGGCGAGAAGCGTCCGACACACATGCGCTCTTTCATCTGCATGAATGATGAGATATAATGCTGCAGTAGTCGCTAGCTTGAAGTAGAGCTGACTAGTTTGCTTTTTGTATGTGTATGTCTATGTGCTGAATTTATGACCAGTTCTTTTGGATGAGAACGCATTAGGCCACCAGTCCTAAAACACCCCAGGCAGTATAGACATACACACACAAGACTGCTTTTCAAATGTGACATTTTGTGCTTATAGTGCATGCTTTTGCTAAGCTTGTTAGTCAAACTAAACACCAGCAGTCCTGACTAGCAACCCTGCTCACATCACATGTTGGCACGGTCACTTCTCCGGCAGGCACCAACCCGCCCCGGCCTGGAGCCTTTCCTGGAGCCAGCAGCCCCGGGCCAGTGGCTGACCTGTACGGCCCCACCAGCCAGGACTCCGGCGTGGGCAACTACATTAGCGCTGCTAGTCCTCAGCCTGGCTCCGGCTTTGGACACAGCATTGCTGTAAGTACCCTGTTCACCACCATCACTCTTTCTCTGTTCTCTCCCACCTAATGCATTCATAACCCTGCGCTTTTAGTCTCCAGCAGCTGCTATTGTAGTTTTTAGAGTGAATTGTCTTTGCTATAGTATCAGAAAATAAAACACCAGATTGAAAGTTCATTTGGAGAGCGAGTCTTGGCTCAGTAGGTTGATAAAAGTACTACTAATGTACTTAAGTGTACATTGACATTAACTAGTTGGATACTTTTAAACAAATTGATGCATTGTAGCATATTTATATTTTTATATAATAGCATATTTGCACTAGCTGTCAGCTTTGTTTTAGCCTCCAGTTCACCTAATTGTGTAACAGTGCAAATATGCCCACAAAATATGTGCTGAGCATAAATTGCATGGCACAATTCGCCGGCTTGCAGTCCCAGATGCAGCAGTCTACCATAATCGGAAATACTTAACTTTATCCAGGCACCTAAATTGGCTCTTTAACATGTAGAAACCGCGCACGTCCCGTAACAGTTCTCCATCATTATAATATGCCTCTGAAATAAAATTGTGTTTATGTCAAAAAAGTCCCGCTGTAATTTTTGAAACAATGTTCTTACAAAACAATGACTTTTTTTGCACTGAAATACCTTGAATTCCCTTCATAATGTTAGTTAGGTAAGAAAGTTTTAAAACAAAATTTGTCCTGAAGGAATAAATATTTCTAACACAACTAATAGGACTAAATGAATGTGTGATATCTAAGCATTTCAAATCAAAAGAAGAAATACATGAAGTTATGTGAGAAAAAAGTGCTAAATAAATCATCTCGGATGCAATAGGTTGCAGTGGGTCCAAAGGTGTGATAGATGTGCATGTTTTACTGATACTAATTATCAGGAACAAGGCTATAAAAATGTCTCTTTTGAAAGCTGAAAAATGTGAAATCACGGTCTCATTAGTGCAAAGCAGGTGGCCTGGCAAATAGCTAAAGTTAGATAGAGTTGGTTTTAGCATTGCTAACATTTCTGCATTCCCACCAGCATTCCTCTCTCTCTCTTTCTCTCTCTTTCTCTCTCTCTGTCAACTTCAGGATAACAAACTGTGAACTTGTACCGGCTGTCAGCAGCAGTGTGATGTGTCAGTGTGCTTTTGTTCATGTGCCAGCCCGGAGGACAGAAATCTCACAATTAGTTCTTCTCTCATTTTCAACCCGGTATTTTGTTTCCCGCACACAATGGCTTTTTTATTTTTCCAGCAGATGATGGGCATACCAGAGGCAGCCTTTGAAAGGTCCCCCACACAAAGTGCATATGTAAATCAATAAGGCGATAATAAACTCTTGTGAGCAACCCTGTCATAAGAATATGTTGTCTTGCCCTTTGAAGCCATAGGCATTCATTATTCCTTCCGTGCATTAGTTTTTAACCTTTAACGGAGCGGAGAGATGGAGCAGGATTTGGGCGGAAGAGAAAAGGAGCAGGAGCCGACTCGCAGGGGGGTTGATGAGGGAGGCCGCGCTAAATCACAGGCTGCCGAGGGAATTACCGGCTTCAGACGTTTTTTGAACCGCCGTCCAGATCTGCTGGGGAAAAAAAAAATGAATAAGAGTCTTTGTATGTGAGGACACTGTTTATTGCCTATCTGCACACACCTCTGATTCATTCTGCTTTCAGTGCCCCTCCAATCTCTTGTTTGGGAGGAAAAGCAAATAACGTTTTTCTCTCTCTTCTGCCCTTAAGTACAGTTTGCAAAACAGACCAGGCACTCATTAAATCTAAACGGGATTTTCAGAATAACAATGTCACCTTGCGTTGACTTTCAGATGGAGTTTTTCTAACCTAAATAGAGTCAAATTTAGGTTGGCCTCAAACCCTCAGAACATCTCACTTGTGATTGACAGCGTTCTGGAGGCAGAAAGAGTTTTTTTCTTTTCTTTTTTTCTTACACTGCCTGACATAAACTGCTGGTTCTCTTAGCTTCTGTAGCCTCCTCACAAACTGAAAAGCTTCTTTCTATAAATGTATACATCTCGCTAATGTTCTTGTTCCCCAGTGTTTGGACCGAAGCCTGACACTGGTGAAGTTCACAGTTTTGCTTCTCAGATTGAGGCTTATATGTGATTTCTGACAGCGTTTGTATTTTGCTTATGTTTGCTGCATGAATTGTGATTTCAGATGAATTCATTAATGTTGTTTTTGTTGGCATGAATGTAAATGATTATATGCAATTACTTGATCTTTGTTTTAAAAAAAAGTTCTTTCCATTCTCTCTTGTTCTTTGAAATGTGCATATTTCTTTCCATTTTGCTTCATTGTTTGGCACAAAAAGATTTAAAAGGGGAGAGCAGGAATAAATGTAATACTTTTTTGGTTTTTGCACATTTTTACAGAACATTTTAGCCTAAATGAACATAAAAATATCTTCAATACCAGCCTCTATTAAATTTATATCCTAATTTAGACATTAAACAATTTGATGCTTAATTTGATTTGTGATAAATTTAACGGATGAACAATGATGTGAATAATTATATTTTATATAATTGTTAGTCTGTTGTATTATGATTTTTTTTAATGATTATTATTGTAATATTGCTAAAAAAATATCAGGCCTAACTTTTAAAGGAGAGATAATTGTTTAGATAATTATGACCATAACACCATACATAACGTAGCTTTTTAATACACATTTATGTTTACAATAACATTCTTGCTGAACTTGTAAAATCAATCAATATTTATTGCAACATTTCAGTCGTGCAGCCTTTAAAAGTCACATAGCTAAAGCGTTGTAATATTACTGATACCCCAATCATTGCAAGCTACCGTAGTAGACAGGATTTTTTCTTTCAAATAGGGTTTGATGTTTGATGCACCCACCATTCAGGTGTTAAAACATCTTTGTGGAATATAGGGACGGTGAGTGTATTGTGCATCAAGTTATGACCAATTACATTTACTATGTGTTACAGTTATTCCTGCTCTCTCCTGCTGTTCACCTAGATCAGACTGAGGAAATGATGTGGACTGATCTTTAAGGTTGATAGATAACATTCATTCATGCTAGCAACACATGCAATGATTGAAATGACTTACGAGTGATCACTTCACTCAGAATGCATACTGACACCATTACTAACTGTACACTTTTAGGGTCCTTTGATTGCGACAGCTTTTACAAATGGATACCATTGAAACCTAACAGGTGGTTGGTTGCCATCTCATTTGAGGTAGATATCCCGTACCATTTATGAAATATATATATATTTTTATTATTTGTGCCTTCATAATTTTGCATCTATTCACCATACTGTCTTCCTGTTCCATCTGCCTATTCATTTTGATTCCCTCTCCTTTTGATCTCAGATGAGTTTACATTGAATCCGTGTAGTGCTCTTGTTGTTTTTCATCAGCACCTTAAAGCTTTTACAGGGCTTTTACGAGGAGTTTAAACTTCAACAATCTGGAATATCAGTAGTTTTAAAACTCATTGAACTTCTATGTTATTAAATCCTCATTTTGAAGCCCTTTAAAAGCGTTTCCCGCTTCGCAAACATCGAAAGCGTAGAGGCTACGCATTTTCCCCATTCCTTTTTGTCACTAGTTTCCTCCTTTATCCTCCGCCCGCCTGCCTGTCTGTCATCCGACTGTTCTTTCATGCATGATGTCTGCGAGCGGGTCTACTCAAACTGCGCAGTTGCTTTCTTTCACTACCAGAGTTCTTTTGCACCAGCCTGCGACTCGTATCCTCTATGAAGTGCTGTATTTGGATATTATGCACAGGTGTTGCAGCTTTGAT
Source organism: Rhodeus uyekii (assembly GCA_037043235.1). NCBI lineage: Eukaryota > Metazoa > Chordata > Actinopteri > Cypriniformes > Acheilognathidae > Rhodeus > Rhodeus uyekii. Next base: position 2,087,429 of record JAWRVZ010000098.1, on the reverse strand, counting down.
TAGTGTGCACCTGGAAGCAAGCCCCTTTTTGCTTAGAATCTGTTGACTTAGGTGCCATCTGATGTAATTCATCAGGTTTTTCGGATAAGGCGCTGTTTCCGTAATCACTTCACTTGTATAGCTAGGTCTTAAGGACTTAAAGGTGATTTTGAGTATATGCTGAGATGCCAGATACGGCTAAATCGAAGCTGAATCGCTTATGTAAATGCGCTGTGTGTGGATGAGTGGATGCACATTTATTTGGTCCAAATCTCTCCCCTATACTTAGTTAATATTTGCGCACAGACATTTTTTCTACTACGGTGCGTCTGTGGCTCCGTGGCATTTACCTGTGACCTGTCATCTGGATAAGAGGCCTGCGGACTGCGGTTTGTTGCCCATAATCTTTCTAAAGAGCTTCTCATTTTGTCCTCGAGGCAAAACGGATGATTGATTTAATGAGTAGGTAGAATCGCTCCATCTGTATGGATTCTCCAAATGTTTGATTGAAGTACAAATCAGCAGTCAGAGAAAGCAACAGCAGCGGAGAGATTTTGCAGAAGCGGGTTCTTAACTTGTCATTTCCTGGTTGGATGGACATCCGAAGAGTTGCGTGCATGCTTGAGACACTAACATATGTGTTGCATCGATGTTTGAACTCCATGTGTTTGCGTAAAAGTGCTGACGTTTTCTGTATCTGAGCCTAAACGACTGACGCTTATAATGAAAAGATGCTGACGGTGGAGTGATTCTGATAGTGAACGATATAACATCTCTACTTCAATTTAAAGCTGTCAGCAGCAAACTTTCAGCCGGACTCAATCGATATATACTTTGTTTAAACTAGATTTACTGTGTGCAGTCAGAAGCTTCAGTTTATCAAACACTGCACTTCCAAAAACTGACTATAAGTTCAGTATTATTGGGGGGGATCCATGTGAATTGGACAAAATGCATCACCAGTTGAAAGTTTGGATACGTCTGCTAATTCTTGATTACTATTTTCCATGTTTTAGAGTGGCACTAAATCAAAGACATCAGTGATGCATGGACTTTACGTCCATGTTTGACACTTATGGACAGCTTTTGCTTCAATATTTGACCCAACTCTCCCATTAAGAAAATTAATATTAAATAGTTTACTCTACAGTTAAATATTTATTTTGAAATAAATTGTGTAATTTTTCCCCGTGAATATTTAGCATCTTTACTTCAGTCCTCAGTGTCACATGATCCTTCAGAAATCATTCTAATATGCTGATTTGATTCTCAAGAAACATTATCATTATCAATGTTGAAAACAGTTGTGCTGAATATACAGTAAATATGTTGTTATATTTTAAATGTCTCGACTGAAACGTTTGATTAATTGAACAGGTTCTTGCTGAATAAGAGTATTAAAAGTCTTATTGACCCCACATTTATTGAACAGTAGTTTATTTATCTACAAATCTGTCCTTTTAATATAAGCCTCCTTTCTCTAATGAGAAACATACATGCCGCCATCAAACGTGTCCAAACTTATCCATGGAGATAAATTGACAGATATAAAATGATTGTCATCAGTAAGGCTCAGATGCAGCACGTTTTACACACCTCAAGCATGTGTGAAATCTGACACACTCCTCTGTTTGCTTCAGCAGAGTTTATCAGGAGGCCCGGGGAAGACTGGCCGGAGTTTCTAATTGGTTCTGTGTACAGGTAAAGGCCATTAAACTTCAAGCACTACAGCGTTGAACGGGAATCTAAAGCTGAGATGGCGCCACACGAAGAACAAACCCGAAACGTCGAATCATCTCAGCAAGAAGAAAAAAAATCAACTAAACAATCTGCTGTACTATACTGAAAATCTGGCTTATGAATATTTTATCCTAGCGTAGCCCTGACCTTGAATTAGGATTTTATTTTTCCTTTATTGTTTTTCCTTTTAGTCATCTTTAATTGTGTACACGTTGAATCAAGCAACGTTTATTTGCGTTTCTAGATGTTCCTCATTGTTCTTGAATGTTCTCTGATGAGAGCGACTATGTAAGCATAAACTAATGTCTTTTCTCTTGTTGTTTTTTGAGGTAGTAATATTCCAATAGCAGTTTTATTTCACAGTCCTCGTCTCCCACGTTTTCAGGTTTCATTTTCATTCAAGCAAGAAAACGGATCGAAATGACTCGGACATTTTTAATTCAAGCCTAAACCGCAATGAGTGGGTAACTCAAAAAAATCTTAGTAGCTCTGTTCTATGTTTATTGTGATGTCTTGTTAACCATGATTACCTATTTTGGGCAATAAGAGGACTACAATATTTTCACAGTCCTTTTTTATAAATGTCATTTTTGTTGTCGATGAGAAAAAAGCAGAGAAAAAAGAAAAAAAATGGAAGAAAAAGCTTTCCTTTTAATACTTTGTGAAATGAGATTTAAAAAGAAAAGAATTCTGAAACTGTAAATATTATTCTGTTCACTGCATCAAACTGTTTCTGAGAGAGAACCATATTTTTGTGATGGTGTCATAGAGGTTGTATCGTGCGCAAGCCGCAAATATGTCGGTGCAAAAATATCTTTGAGGCTCAATGCAGTAACCGAGGTCCATCTGTAGCACAAAAGGCCGTGATTTACCCCAGTACGGACGAAACTCAATCCAACACTGTTAGCTCGCTTTGTAAATACCGTCAGCTTTACAACTGTGCAGGTGTCATACCAGCAAATGGATTAGACGATACGTTAAGATGCGCACAGCTTACAAAGAGAATATACTTCTTCGCAAGGTATCATGGAGAAATCGCCACAAAATCCAAAGCACACATCGATTATGATTTCAAACCGTGTCGAGACATTTCATGTTAACGTTTCGTTTTGTCTTCTAGTATGGGCTTCTTTTTTTCGCAGAACAATTCGACTAATAACAACGCAATATTTCCAATTGTTTTGAAGTTGCTCTACGATTAGGAAAAACAAGTCTTTTATACCATTACCTCAGTCCTGTGAGAATTACTTTAAAGGAGATTGCAAATTAATTTATTTTAGCCTGAGACAGATATTGAAAAAGATATTAAAGTGTTGTTTTGAAATTAAGTAAATCATTGCACTGTGAGAGAGAATTTATCATTTTCTATTTGCACATGTCAGCTGACAGTTAAGTCTCTAACATGGGTCATGTGAAGGACCGCTGTGGAAGCCGCTTCTTTTTTTCCTTCCACACAGGATAACACTTACAAATCCCGAGTCTTGGCTTTGAAATGATCTCTTTCCAGGGATTTTATTCTAGAATATCAGAGATGACAGATGAGTTTATTGGTAGCAATAGTTCATTTCCTCTGAAACACTGAAACTGATTGAAACCAGTAGCTGCTACACACATTTGTTGTACATGTGGGGACTGGATTTGATGAGACGCAAATGGCATTTAGAAATATGAATTGACTGATGTATGCTGTTTTTGAAAATGTTTAATTTTTCCTTTATTTATTTTTGGGGGTTTTGCGTTTCTGTTTTGTTCTGTTCATTTCACTAAACTAACAGGTGAGGCAGAATGCTGGATTCTTTCTCAAGAAAGAGATAAAGTGATAGTCATATGATTTAAGGAGAAGACACTTTGTGCTAACTGTTTGAGCTGTTTCAAAAAAGACAAACGTACAAAAAAAAGAAAGAAAGAAAGAAAATGATCCCGAACATGTTTTCGATTTAAATAGGGATGGATTTTTATCAATATTTTTGTGGATGTTAATGATTATACTAAATATAACAATGACAATAATACAGATATTATGTACTGTATTTATCAATTGTTTCTCTTCATTCCCTGTCACCTCATTCAGTAATCTTATGTTGATCATTGTATTTTAGTAGTGTGTAAAAAAAGAACAAACAAAAAAAAGAAGAAAAAAACAGGAATATGACTTTACCTTGTAAAAGAGTGCTGTCTTGATGCCAGTGTAGTGGTCTATACACTTCTTGGTTGGTATTTTTCACATTTCCCCTCCCCTCTCACTCTCCTTTTGTCGTTTTTCCCCTTTCTCTATATCTCACACTCTCTCTTTAGTGAGTAGTTGTAGGTGTTATGTACTTAATGTTAAGATGTAGAGGTATTCATTAGCAATTGTAGGACCAGTAAGGATAGAACTTTCTCTTTATAATCATTTCAAGACAAAAGACACAAAATGCTGAGCGTTATTTTCATAGTACTTTTCTTTTTTTGTTTCTTTTTGGTTCTCCTTTTTTGGTTCCACTGTTTTGCTGGTCTCACATGGTTTCAACTAACCAAAGCTCTCACTGATGAAATCTAGCAGAAAGAAATTGCTGTACGACAGAATTGTAATCAAGGCATTAATTGGATCCCCACCCTTGAATGTTTTAAAAGGGGTGTGCCATACTACCTTAAATGCTAACGCTAGATATGCAAAACCGTTTTGCTTTCATTCTTTTTTAAGAGGATGATTTTGTTACGTGAATGAAAAATTCATACATATTTTTTTAGTAAGATCTAACAAAGTAAAGATCGAATCGTTATAGATAAATGGATAAAACGGTAATAGGTTTTGATATTTATACTCTTCAAAAATATCCCAGTGGCCTAAGGCGCTAGTTGTTTCTTCTTTTTTTTTTAGCCTAGACTTTAGTTTTGAGTCACGTGGAACATCCGACATGATTGTTTTTGTGCTTTTTAATTGCATTGCCAGCTTTTCATTTTAATTAAACATCTACATTGGATACCAGACAGTGATTCTGTTCTGTTCGGATGTCTCACTAATTAGCTTGACTTGAGTGTAAATCCAGTGTAACGCTGAATCTGTATTCCTGAATCACATCTCTTCTCAGGGATATCAAACATGAGCCAATGCACCACCTTTTCTAATACTAGCGGGTTATAGCACAACTTTTAATTGAAGTTATTCCATACATTTGAGCTAAATTTAAAGGTGCTGTCGGGATGAATTTTTCTTACCGAAGATGCCTTTTTAAACCGTTGCATTAGTTGTTCTTAGTTGGATGTCTCTTTAAAAAAAAGAGTAATAAATGGCGTATCCGGCATCCATTTAGGTCTTGGTACTCATAGATTTAGAAGATCCTTGATAAAACAGCTGAAGGCAAATGTTTACCAGCAGATGAAGCACATTTCTCTTCTGCTGTCAAAACGAGCATGGCTTCTGTGGTTAAAATGAAGGCTGGCAATCTTTTTAAACAGAGCTTTTCATTTGCATCGCTTAGCTTACCCTATTCCCCCCGTAATTTGATCTTGTAGCTTGGACTTTAAGGTAGCATGGCTCTGTTGCCACCATTTTGTTTTCCATGGACAGCAGTTTACAGCGGATGAATGTTACACATCTTGCTAGACTAGTTAAATCATTGGAAAATTGTTGGTTTAAAAAAAGAAAGAAAGAAAAAAAACAAAAGGAAAAAAAGACAATGACCTGGAAGGTGTTGAGTGATTTTGGGAGTGAACTACCGTATCCATTTAAACTTGAATTTTGCGGCAAGTGCTAGGCAATGGCCAAAACGATCTTCCCACTAATAAAGCAGCAAAACGTCCTACACTGTATTAATGTCTAATGTACAGTATACTTGTATACATATACAAGATAGATATGTATAGTGTATATATATCTCTTTGTTAAATTGTTGAATCATCATCATCATCGTAGGTGAACTGATGCTAGTCCACACTGTTTGTTTCACTGGCTGTGTGTCGTGTAAGAGCTGCAGCTGATGTACCAGGAGGCGCATTAGTAGTTTGGCTGCAGAATGTGTCGAGTAAACCTGTCGAGGACGTGTAGCTCAATGGGGGGCGGTACGGTTAATATGGTGTCATTAGGTAGAGGTATGGTTTTATTTTCGCCACGTCCTTTGGGGACTCGGTCTCCCATTTGCTCCTGAGGCTTCGGCCTCGCTGATTGCCTTGCCCATTCCTAACACTTGCCCATTTTTTAATGTTAACGGACTTTTTACCGCGAGAACTGACTGAACGGACTGACGTCTGAAAGCATCTTTCAGGTCTTCTTGTATGGCTTGCTCAAGCCCTGTTGTAAAATAAACTAAAGTGGATGGGGGTCTCTCACATCTCAGATGTGGAAAGTATAATTTTATATTTGTATTTTCAAATAATAATGATAATAATAATAAAAAATGTTTGTGAAAGGTTTCCATCCTCTACTGTGGTCCAGAAATCAATGTGTTTGTCTGGAAAAGATTAAAAAAATAAAAAATAAAATAAATAAAAGAGTTTTGAACCATTTCACTCATGGTTTTTATTTTCAACTTTTTTCAAGCAATGGATTTGTGATTCAAAGGAAATGAATATACCTGCAAAAGATTGTATGCCAGAACATGCACAACGATTAAAATGCACAAAGTTGAATACAGAGCCCAAAAGCTCTCGTGTAAGTTTGTTTTCATTCTCACGTTAGTTTTCATCTTCTACATACAAACACACACTAACAATACTTTTCCACTGGAGAGTCGAAATTCTGTTCTGAAAGGGTGACAAAAGAGCAATACTTAATGAGAATAATACAGTTCTAACTAAATAATTGTGCATAGAATAGAAACATAAATAGGCTTAAAATGGACAAGTGTCTGTGCCCGTTCAAACTCTATTTTTGTGGCAAAAATTCATCTTTTACTTGGTAGAAGCAGCTAGATTAGACGGATGCCAACACGGACAGGGTTCCTGATGTGCCCTCATCCTTCATAACCATGAACAAAACTATACAAGATAATACAATCCAAACATTAAATACACGTTCACTTGCCAAGAGGATAAACAACACATTGTGATATGTGCTGTGAATTAATGGCTGTGAAGAGCACGAAACCAAATCCAGTTGACATTTAGAAAGCAAACAGTCCCACTATAATGACTATAAATCACACTTCTGCTGTTGTTTATGAATGTACAAAATTGGCGGTTTTGAAATTCTGCCCTTTTTTATCTTAGAAATGTTGCATATTTTTGGCCCTGTGTACTTCATGATATTAATGCATTTAAATGACACATTTACTATTGAAAAACTGGCACCGTGTTGGCTCTCCACCTGATGTATGATGTAAACTTTGCTTTATTATATACTGGGTTAAAAATGTTTTGAAATTAATAAAGAGATGCAAAAATTACTTAAATTTTAATTATTTTTTAGTCATTTATGGAACACAATTGGCCAACAAAGAACAACGTTTGGTATAATTGGTTTAAATGAAACTCAAGAGGTCACGATTCAAGGCCTTGAGGTCTAAGAAAAGATTTGTCACTGAAATTATGGTGCTAAATTGAGTTTTAACAGCTACTAAATAGATACATCTCGATCTGAACTGTCTTTGTCTTCCAATCCCTATTAGAAATGTTTTAGAGAGTAGGATTTAAAAAGATTTAAAGAAACAAATATACAAATGTTAGGGAAAGGGGGACATGATTTCAGAAACAAAACCCTTTCAAATATTTTCCCCCAGACATACTGTACACAGAATCCAATCAGACAGTCCTATTGTTGTGTCGTGCGTTTGTGTCTTCCCAGAGCCTAATCAAGAGGTGTTTCAACCGGAATGAAAAATGCAATGTGTGCAGGCTGGCAGAAATTAATGTCATTTTTAATTTGAGTCGCTGTCCCATTCTCAAATGTGAAATTGCCTTGCTGAATGTAAGGTGTGACAGCTATTATAAATGTGTGGAAATCCATCTTCCACCCTGCCTCCTCTCCTTTCTCCTCTCTCTCTCTCTCTCTCTCTCTCTCTCTCTCTCTCTCTCTCTCAGACCTGGATGAGCAAGCTCTCTTCATACAGTCACTATCACTGTAGCTGTCCACCCACACACTTCACTGGAGCCCTTGGATAGTGTCATGACTCATTGTGTTCACTGTTTGCCAGGAGAGAAATACTGAGAGAAATCTCAGCTTCCCTCTTATCAGGAGACCACTTAGACAGGAGAGTTGCAGCACTGCATCCTAACCTGTTCAATCGCATAAAAAACGTGATTCTGTCAAACAGGTCCTCTGAAAACGCGCGTGTATCACATAGTAAGGAAGAGGGAATCTCTGTGTTGTGATCTGGTGTTTGCCACAAAAGAAACCGGTCATTACCTTCATATAAAGTCCCAGTGATGGCATTCGTGAATTAATGTTATACCCCCACCTGATGTATGTAAAGGCTACTCAAGCCAGTCCCTTCTAAAAAACACTGTGTACACACTGATGTCAAAATGGAGTTAATTGTACCTGGAGACCTTTGTGTCATGATGTCTAGTAACAAAGCACTGGCGTAAGTATCCGTTGACTTAAGTACACCAATTAAATCGTTTGAAAAATGACTGCGGGTGTCGAGAGCGATCTCTAGAGAACTCATTTGGAGAGTTCTGGGTTCTCTGGTGTATATTTAAGGCAGAGCTGCTCTACCTTTAAGGTTTGCTGGTGTGTTTGTATGGGCTGAGAAAAATCACAGGCTCTCTTCTGCTCACTCCCAGAGAAGTGTTTTATTAACTAACTTTGCTTTGCACAAGGCTTTTATATGCACAAGAAAAAACTGTTGGGTTTTTTAGGGGGTTATTTTCTTTATCTCCACTACTCTACCTTTTATGTTCTTGTTGGTGTTTGTTTACCTAGTAACTGAATGCACGGTGCTCTCGAATACTCTATTCTGATTGGTCAGTTACGGCAGTGGAATATTAGTTTTAAGTGTCGGTCCTCACATTTGATTGGCTGAACAGTTCTAAGAGCTCTGATAAAAGGTGAGTTCACATCCTCATAGAACTCGTAATTACAAACTGGGAATTTTCTGACCGCTGAAAATTAATTTAAGCATTGATAATTTTGCATAGTAACGCATAGTTCCCAGTCTGAGCAGAAATGTCACATGTTGTCAACTTGAAATTACGGTATTTTTCAGCGACTACCTCTGCAAGTTACATTGATATGCCAGTAGTTGGCAACATGTGAGTAACTTTGTGTTAAACATTGAATCAACCAGATTTATTCAAAAACAGTGATACAAAATCCCTGCATCCAAATTGGTCCTACTTACTCACCTAAAGGATTATTAGGAACACAACACTAATACTGTGTTTGACCCCCTTTCTCCTTCAGAACTGCTAGGCTAGCATCTTGCAGTTGATGGAGATTTGTGGGATGCACATTCAGGACACAAAGCTCCCGTTCCACCACATCCCAAAGATGCTCTATGGGGTTGAGATCTGGTGACTGTGGGGGCCATTTTAGTACAGTGAACTCATTGTCATGTTCAAGAAACCAATCTGAAATGATTTGAGCTTTGTGACATGGTGCTTTATCCTGCTGGAAGTAGCCATCAGAGGATGGATACATGGTGGTCATGAAGGGATGGACATGGTCAGAAACAATGCTCAGGTAGGCCGTGACATTTAAACGATTGGCACTAAGGGGCCTAAAGTGTGCTAAGAAAACATCCCCCACACCATTACACCACCACCAGCAGCCTGCACAATGGTAAGAAGGCATGATGGATCCATGTTCTCATTCTGTTTATGCCAAATTCTGACTCTACCATCTGAATGTCTCAACAGAAATCGAGATTCATCAGACCAGGCAACATTTTTCCAGTCTTCAACTGTCCAATTTTGGTCTGTTTGTGCAAATTGTATTCTTTTTCCTATTTGTAGTGGAGATGAGTGGTACCCGGTGGGGTCTTCTGCTGTTGCAGCCCATCCGCCTCAAGGTTGTGCGTGTTGTGGCTTCACAAATGCTTTGCTGCATACCTAGGTTGTAACAAGTGGTTATTTCAGTCAAAGTTGCTCTTCTATCAGCTTGAATTGGTTGATTAGATAATTGCCTGTAACAGAGTTAAATGTTCAGGGAGGAAGGAGGCGGGAACCGGCAGACATTCAACAGACTTTAATGATAAATAAAACATAAACTCAAAACGAAAGTAATGGTGGCAGTTCCTCACGGACAACTGCCGCCCACACAAAACACAACATAAATCCAGGCCTGGTCCTCTCTTGCTTTCACTGTCGTCGCTCCTCCTTTTATGTCTCCGCTCCTCCGTGAGGAGAGACACCGGTGGCTTCACAGGTGACGCTCATTCTCAATCACGCCACCGGCTCTCGTGACGCTCTCACGGTCCCTCGACCCCGCCCTGCTCGCTACATAGCCTTAATGAGAAATTGAACAGGTGTTCCTAATAACTGTTTTTGTGAAAAACAAAGTACATACTGGGTGTGTAGTAGAATAGTGGGCAAATTACTTCATAAATGCACCTTTAACTTAAATAACATCACTTCTCCATCACTTAGTTACTAGTTATTTATTTTAGTTATTTTGTCACCAATTAAACTGTCCTGTCAATCTTCTTGTCACTGTTAACATCCGCCACATTTAATTTCCAACCGTATTGAAGAGTAGTGTGTCTTTCTTGCATAGAGCTTTCTTTGTGTGTTTGCATAATGATGCATTTGAAAGTTAATGACCGATAGTATCTACTTACAAGTTTGCAGCGTTTTTGCAGATGAAATATAATGTGGATAACACTGAATACATATTTTTTCATTAGGTTAGATAGTGATTATAAAAAAAATTTTCAATTGCTAACATTCAGTGAAAAAGTGAATGTTACACACAAAATGAATTCAATGACCACATTTTAACGCATTTTCAAGTCCATGAACACTCATTCATACATTGCCATATGCAAAACACTATATTTGCAGAGCAGTGTTTTAATGCTAATATTAAATCTTAGCACAATATTTACATTGAAATTAAGTAACTATTCAAAACACAGCAAATTGCAAAGACCCAGGTGTTCCTTTTTTCCGGCTATCTTTTGGTAAATTTGGGATGGCTTCAGAAAGATTTTGTCTGGAAACATGGATAAAGGAAGATACATTGGTAGGGAAAGATGTAGTGGCAGAGAGAGAGAGAGAGAGAGAGAGAGGACTAGATCCCTCAAAGTACTGTGCATCCATCCATTCATCCATCCATCTATTCCACACATTTTCCAAAGCGCTTGTCCTGTGTCTCTGGTTGTAGGCAGGAAAACACCCTGGACAGATGGACAGTCCATCGCAGGGATGACAAACACACACACACATTCATATTCACACTTCCAGTTTCTAATCCAAACCCAGAGCAAACTAACGTCATGACAGACATATGTGTACTATACAGACATATGTCGTTATACTATACGTGTGGATGTTTTTTATTAAGTTGGTTATTATAGCTTTTTTTTTTTTTTTTTTTACAAAGTTACTATATGTAAATATATAGGAAAAAATTATTTATGTTTGTTTCTGTAATACAGTCAGTAAAATCAAAATATTTAATTGAGTTTTTAACAGTTTGGCCAACATTAATTTTCATGTCACATTCATGCTTACTGACTGACGAGATTTGAAAAAGTGACCTCAAACTCCTATACCTAAACCTCCCTACCTAAGCGTTGATCTTGCACTTTGTAGTTTATTTTAAACACGGTTTTTTAATTGAATCCTGTTTGTGGGTAATACTAATTTCAAACTTCAAATTTCCAAATAGTAAACCATCCAGGTACCTTTGGCATATTCATTTCATGATATTATGATTTGGGCACACTAATTTCAAATAGGCCTACCATTTATGACAGATAGTATGTGAATCGGGATGCAGCAATTGTCTTTATGAGTGAATCAATAAGTCATTACTCAACTGATTTGTTCCAAAACACTGATTAATTCAGGAATAGAACATTGTTTGGAACTGTTTGTGTTAAGAGATTAAAAAAAGACAACTGTGTCAATCCATGGACCCATCCATTATTATTATTTTTTATGTAAGATACTATTAAATTCTTGTTTATTAAACTGTACAAAAGTGATATTGTTATATATCTTTTGGTCTGAATATACACACTGTTAATAGCTGGGCAAACAATGCTTTTACTCGAGTTAATATAATTGAAATTCAAAATGAAATGAAATTAATTTCTTACATGGCTCTTTTTTTATTCTCATAAGAAGGTATTTCATCTCATGCACTCAAGATTTAATTTCCATGTATTTATTTTGCATCTGTTTAATAAGGAGGATAATATACAGTGCATTATCAGCTGATCGTTATTCTGTATCATTATTCTTTCAGGGTGATGCAAGAGCTGTTCACTCTGGATTTATTTTGCGATAATGACCAGCATTATATACCGGTTGTGGTCCATTATTTAGTCCTCTCCTGAGTGAATTTCAATGCACAATCAAACTGTAATTAACAGCAGGGCCCCTAATTCTCCGGCAGGTTTGATAAATGATCTTATTGCGGTGTCACTGGAAGTGTGCAGGCCAAAGTTGACAAAATCATATCATTTCCACTAGAGTTTGTCCACCCACTATGCCTCTTCATATCCACATGGGAAACTGAATTTTTAGCAGATGACACTTTACAAGAGGGTTGTTGATGAAAAACATAATGGCAGTCTCATCATTCGGTGCTCTCGACTAAGCAATCGATGACCGAAAGAGTCCTGCGGCTCTCACAGAATGGATATCCGCAATCGTTTAAGGTGTCAGGAGAAGCGTGAGGGTTCGGATGTGATCACGCATTAACATCAAGTGCGATCAGGGAGATGGAAACCGTCCCGTTCTGAATGAGTTTTTGGGGATTAGAAATCTGCTCAGCCCCTTGTCTTTGCTGATGAGGATTTGACTTCTAACTGCTAGACATCCCAATCATCTCCACTCCCCCAATACTCCAATCAGGGCCTCATTAGCATCTGACACTACCTATCATTAACAAAACTCTCTAATTAGGAGCCAATCAGCCCTCTCAGGAGCCCTCTTCTGAATGATGTGTGTTTAAAACAGGAGCATGCGATGAGCTCAGATTGCAGGCGAGGTACGATGTTAGAGAGGAGAACAGTGTGCTCACCCACCTAGTGTACTAGCACTCAGACAGATGGAGGGAAATCAAATCGCTCCTGACACTTTTTATAGTCGTGCAGTCATCTGCTTCTTAACGTCAGAGAGAAGGGACTAGCATGTCACTGAATCAGCTGTGAGAGCCAGGAAAAAAAAACACTTCTATTCAAAATTTAAACGCAACTTGTTACCGTGATTTTGTTAACATCTACTTTTATAGCCTATTTGCATTCTCCAAGACACAGGAAGGGTTTCAACTTTTAAAACACTCATTTCCAGCTGCCACCGCTTTGATATGTCCAACGGCGCATAAACATGCTACAAAATTAAAACCTGATTGGAAATGACGCACAATAAGGATACTGATATTCAAAGTGTTACTGACTGTCTGTCTCAGGCTCTTCACTGACATGAAGTTATCTCCGTGGTAACAGTGTAATGTCATGATTAGTGGTGAAATTGTTCTGTGGTGGAAATGACTGCTGGAAAAAATTTATTGCCACCCCCATCAACTCATTATGGAATGTTTGTTTATATTAATTAGCAACCGTTTCTATTAATAGCTTTTAAATACAGTGGAGTTCACTTATCTCGACCTCGGTTAACTCGCCAACCCTATTATGTCGTCGTTTTTGAAGTGGAACTGCCAAACACCCTATTTGTCTTAGCATTTTCTTTTCGGTAATGTCGATTCTTTTATATTGCCGAACACTAATATCTCGAGCGCAAAAGAGGGACAAATTCGCCACCTCACATGGTTATCTCGTGACTAATGATTGTACCTAGTTCGCTGCACATGCGCCGAGCTCGCGTTGCACGTGGATCGCGGTCCGTATGGTGACGCTTTCAGTGATGTTTCACTCACAGTGCCGCGCAGACGCAGAAGAACTCGCGGAAGTGCCGGAAAAATAAAGCCTTGCAGATGCAATCTCAGAAAGAGGAGGCGCAGGAGTTCACCATCACTGTCACACAGTGTATGTATATACAGTGTATGTATATTTTTATAGTATGTCGATCGCTTCATCAAATAAATCGGCATATTGGCTGTTGGTTATCTCAATGCTTTTTTTGCAACCCCTGAGGCCGTCGACATAATCGTATTCCACTGTACAATCATTCATATTTTAATGATGGTTTTAGAATATCTGAGTTTAAAACAATAAAAATGACTTCAAGTAAAAGGTAGCAAAAGCTCTCCCAACCTCTACTAAACCCTCTCAGCTGGCCATATTGGAATCATTCAGTTCTGGTGAAATGAGAAACGAATGAACGTGAATGCAAAGTAATTCTTATTTGGACTAATTCCGAAGCTATTCCGACTCGATGGAAATTGTAGGGTTTCCGGTAAGATGGGGAGGAGGGGTGGGTTCGCACAAAGGTAATTTCTTAATTTGTGTGGTTTCATTATGCTTTAAAAAAAGCAATCTCTCTCCTGTGACTGTGTCAAATTGACTCTGTACGGCAAAATGCACTCATCTGCATAGCTGTCACAACGGCTCATAAGATCTGGCACCCAATAACTTCACAATGTGCAGAATTACCGGTGTCACTTTTAATGTGACATAGCAATTTACATCACACACCGTAGGGACACGTGCACATTTCAAGCGGTTTGCATGGTTAATGGCTGGAACGTTATTTGCATTATAATTTGGTGAGTGTGAAGTGTAATCAAGCTACATTGACTCTTGGGGACTGCAGTGGCACGGCGGGCGACGTCGCAGCAACCCGAGAGCAGCGCTGCTCGGGCTCGCATGCAAATTTGCTGTGCGTGGCCAATCTGATGCGCCCCTGACTCGGGGTTAGTTTGCATATTCCACAGTTGGCATGTTAGACCCCACAAAGCCCCTCTAGCCTCTCTTCAGCTCTCATTAGCGCCAGTGAAATAGTGTGCTGATGCGCTGGCAAACTTCATTTCAGTTAAAACACATTTAGATGTGCTTGATACAGAAGAGAGTTATTTTGGGACTTTCCTAGAGTGCTTACGTGAAGACTGTGTGATGCTTAGAAAAATCGCTGACTGAAGACTTGTACATTTACATATGCATTTAGTTCTCATGTCAGTCAATGGTGTGTGCGTGGCACTTTGTATTAACTCAGCATGTTTCTAAAGGACGTTCAGAATTACAGAGCATCTCTTGAATAAAATAACAGTAATATATTTGTAGATGAGTATCTTTGGCAATTCCCTTATGAAAAAGAGGTATACTTCAAGTTCGTTTTATGAAGCATTACTTAAGTAAACTTCAAGTATATTTTTAGGTATACTTAATGTAGTGAGTTTATTAATATCAATGTACTAGTAAACTTGTAAGTGCACTATTTTAATACTACTTGGGCCTTCTTTTTAGCATGTTTAAGTATACTATAAGTGTAAACTTTGAGTACACAACTAGTTCACGACTACAATTCTCATTTGTACTGGATCTGTAACAAGTGAACTTATAAGTAGTATGTTATTTATATAACCTGTACTACATTATTTATTTTATGAATGCACATCAGCGCTTTCAGTAAATACTAGCTTAGTAGTTTTATACTGCAAGTACACTTGTAAATTTTCTTTAAGTGCACATAACATCATATTTATATATTGTTGCTATATTCCTCTTTAGGTATTTGGTATATATATATATATATATATATATATATTATCCTATATATATATATATATATTTTATATATATATATATATATATATATATATATATATATATATTTTCGACTTTAAAAACATTTTGTTTTAGGTTCATGCATCCTTTTTGTCAACATTTGAATGTAGGTAAGTTTAAATTTATTTATTTATTTTACAAAAAGCTGAGAAAATCAAATTTTTAGTCGAAGATTACACCCAGATCGGATTCAGAACGATAATCAAAACACAGATGGATCGACTTTAAAAGTAGACTGGAAGTTTTGTAGCATTCCCATTCTTTTCCATAGCAATTGTTCGAACATGACTTGTAATCCAATTTTTAAATTTTTACACTTGTAAGTGTAGTGTATATATATATATATATATATATATATATATATATATATATATATATATATGTTTGAATGGATACAATTGTGTTTGCAGCCAGATGTTGAGCTAACTAATCCTCGACCCTTCGCAATCATCTGAATATAATTTCCTGACAAGAGAGAAATAAATTCTTCTCCTTTACCGGAAGAGAGATGATGTTTCATACACAATTATACATTGTCATGGTTAATCACATCACTAAACAGCAACCAAAAAAAGCTATTTAGATTGAAATAATTTTGTAGACTAAAAAGACGATTTCCAGTTAATTTGGGAACACACAGGTTGTGTTTAGGTTAGTAGTGCCAGAAATAAATGTTCCACATTATTACTTACTGTCAAATTCTCTCTATCACACACACACACACACACACACACAAGTCATTATGTGATTATTTAGAGAGAGAAAAAAAAAGAAAGAAAAACTTTCAACCAGTATTGATGTTATTGCATAGCCTGAGAAATCACCCAGCAAGGTATTCACTATGAATGAATGATAGCATAGTTTATTTGCAATATTTGTTTTAGTGCGCGATTCACTAAAGGAATTATGCAAATCATCAGGTAACAACACAATCGCCCACAAAATCTGTGCTGAATGCAATTTGGGAAGCACAACTCCACTTATTGCTGCCATTATTTACAATACTTTAGTGTGACTGGATATACTTAGAGACACCTGGATATAAAATGGATGGAAAGCTCATATGTACATATGTTTGATTACAATACTTTACTCCATCATTTGATCAATTAGCTATTGCTAAAAAATTTGCATAAATGTCAAATTCAGTTTACTACCTGCTTTGCGCTGGCAGTGCAAGGTTAATTTTATGTTTTGTGAATAAAGTGCAACCTATAATATGCGTAATTTGCACATAAAGTGTTGGCATGTGTGTGATGAAAAGGATGAGCTTTATCCTACTTAGCACCTGATTAAACTGGATTGCAGATGATTAGTGCGCTAAAATAATGTACATTTTTGCAAAATCAAACTATCCAAATTGTGCTGAAACAGAACAAAAAGTCTGAAGAAATACATAGCAAAGCAATCAAACCAATTTGAGAAAAACAAGTAAAAGAAAATCAATTTACAGAATCTACAAAAACAGAACAGTCATTGCCTAGCCTTTATAGGAGAGCTAAAAATGTATCCGGAGTAAATAATTCAGAAGCCATTAGTGATGCTTTGTAGTTGCATTTATAATAGGAAAGAGAATGCTTGCATGAGTAAGACTCTGTGGAGGATAGGATCCATGATTGCACACGTTTTTGGCACAGTCAACAGCCGTTGTCAATGTGCACACCATGTGTTTATTTCTATAATGAGATCAGAGAGTTAAATATTTGGTATTCCGCTCGTATGGAACAGGTTGCACAGTGTCACTGTTAATTAAAGGCAGTTTCTACTAATCCAGCAACGCTTCCTGAATAGATTTCGGTTGTCCCTCAAGTAAATTATCTTGAGCACTGATAGTCCCTCTCCCCTCTCGCTCTGGTTCTGTTTCTCCTCTCTGTCTACCCACTATTCCTTCTACCACTCAGGATATTAATCATGTTTGGCATTTGATTGCAAGACTTCAGGAATTGCTGACACAAAGCCAGATCCTTTGTCATGATGCTGTTGCTCTGTAGAGATTTTTGCACATTATAAACCGGTCTCAAAAGAAAACATAAAAGCTAATCATATGACACGCCGTGTATCTATCTAGCGCTCTTTCATCCATCAAAATCTCTGTGTAAGAGTATCCAACATCATCATTAGGACAAAGAACGTAGGAATCAATCTTTCACAATCAAAGGATTCTGGGAATGCAATGCATTTAGCTTTGTTCGACGAACACCTAAATAAGTTTTGCGAGAATTGTATATATGTAAATTATTTACGTATATGTATGTATGGATATATAATACACATACACAACACACACACGTATTATATATGTGTGTGTGTGTGTGTGTTTGCATAGCTGGGTCTAAACAAGGAAGGTGCATTACAGGTTTGACACAGACAAGTTAATTGAGTTTGGAGAAGAGACCATAGGCCGTGTGTTTACAATAGCAGTCTTAAGATGAACTGTTATAGGAATGGAAACTTGCTTGCCTGCGATCAGACATTTGGATAGACATAAACAGTTTATTTAGAAAGCTTCCACTCTGGCCAAAGTGCTTTATATTGACAGCTGTTATAGTCTGAAATTGAATGCAATCTGGGGCAATTGACGCATAATGTGTGTTGTTTTTTTTTTTTTTTTTAAATCAACATCAAGATTTTTTGGTTACCATTTATATGAATGCATAAGGGAAAGTGTCTATTTATACTGAATCACTGTTTTGCCTTCACCAGTTTATTTCAAATGGTCCTTTATTGTGTTTTAAACTACAAATTTATTTAATTTTTTTTTTTTTTTAACTAATGCAAGCATAGCAATGTTATATGGAGGACACCACATGTAATCTTCCACAAATACTAATATAATTAAATCAAATATATATTTGTAGACATTATTAATATTAATATTATTATTAATAATAATGCATTATCGGACATCTATAGCAAGATATTGATAGATAAATTAAGCTAGTACTGAATAGTTTTCATTTTCTGATCTAGTCCAGATGCTGATCTCCCATCTGCCATTAACCTCACCTTCTAGTCCCCCGTCCCTTTAACCGCGACACAGATGTCACTTTGCGATGAGATGGGCCCCGAAGATTTTGCCGGTGGCATCAAAACAAATTAACCTTCAGATATTTCTTCGATCCAGGATACACCACCGAGCCGTCACCCCTTAAGGTCTTCCACCCTCCTTCATGTGACCAAATGTAATCTTTCGCATTTCATTTGCACGCACATTATTATTTATATCGGCCAGATTTACTGTGGGCGATGGCACAGATTGGATTCTGGTCAAGGGCTCGGGCAGGTTGTGGTGGGGGGGTTGGGAAGAGGCTCAGGTAATTATAATGGAAATGAATGTGGGTCTGGGATGAGGCAGAGGCCCGGCTGCTGGGAGGGCTTTATTAAATATGGAACCGCTGTGATCTGATCAGGGCCCTGAGGATATTGACCGCCTCGGGAGGAGATAACGGTAAAGAGGGCAGGGGAAACGACAAGCTGATGGATGTATTATTTGTGTAAAGGTCTGATCGACGAGGCGGGTGATTCGTTTACGGAGGAGGCATCAGCACGTTCAAATTTGATCAAGCCCCCCACCACCACCCCACTCGCCGCCAAACCTTCTCATCGCACCTCCGCCTTTGACTCGCTGCTCTGAAGAGGAGGCCACAGGTGATCATCAAGAGCCAGACGGCCTGCATTACCTTTATGAATAGAATATGAATGTGAAGCTCTGGCTTTGCAGAACAGACGTCTCAGCTTTTCTTCCAGGGGTGACGCTGTGCGACAAGGGTCAGGGGAGTTAGCCCATCAGGCCGTACCCTAATCTGATTCAATTTTTTATGGATGTTCGTTTTGTTCATAATTTATTACTAACACTTTACAAAAAGGACTCATTTGTTAACACAAGTTAATGGATTTGTTAACTAACTATGAGTAATATTTTTTTTATAATTCTCTTAATCTTTGTTGATGTTAGTGAAAAAAAATACAATTGTTCGTTGTTTGTTCATGTTAGTTCACAGTGCGCAAACTAAAGCTAATAGATTCAACTTTTGATTTTAACAATATATTCAAATGTAAAAGACTTTTAACATTGCCTAAGTATTGTTTATTGTTAGTTCATGTTAACTAAGGATACCTTATTGTAAAGTTTTACCATTTTATTTTATTATTTTCAAAACAATAGTGTTTCAATAGTTACAAGTTAATTTGCTAACCCTAAAGAAAATTACGCTAAGCCTAAAAAAATTAGATGTCAAAATATAGTACCGTTTGGATCCTATGTAATATTCAGATATTTTAGTTATCTTATACCTTACATTAAAAAGTTCAGGTTCAAGCTGCAGATGATTTGAGGATGGTCAGGCTCGTTATGGTTACGAAAATGTCACGGGTACAGAAATGACCATTGATTTAGTGAGGTCAAACATGTTCTTCTTTTTGAACAAATACTCCTACTGTTGCTTCCTGGAATTCAAGCGAGAGACGGACTTAAAAAGGAAAAATGTATTCCCAGCTCAGTGTAGTGTGTCGGGCAGACACAGGTCAAGCACTCATATTAATAAAACCCAAAGGGCTCTTGGCACCTCTCCTCCCCTACTCCACCCCAAGGCCAGAGCAGCAATGTTCGTGCAAGAGGGAGAGCAGAATATCTTTGCTAAATCTGATCTTGTTAAAGGCCACATTAAATATTGATCAACCCTGAAGATACTCAAGGAGTCTAGTTCTGCAGTCTGCTGGTGTGCTCGTGCCAGAGCTGGCGTGAGTTATGATCGGATGTGATGGGCCGGTTTCAGATCCTGCGCGGAAGTCTGAGGAGAGGAATTGCAATGAAGATAACAGTCGAACCACAACAATGCACGCTGAAAACTGGATCAGTTCATGAAGAACACCGTACAACTCATGAGTCTTAAATTCATTTGAATGGTTTTTCTTAGCTTTTAATTAATTTCTATATTAAGAATATCTATAAATGAATAGTCCTGGTTCAATACAAGTTACGATCAATCAATGTCATTTGCAGCATAATTAACTGTGTAATTACCACAAAAATACATTTTTGACTTATCCTTGTCACATAAAAAAGCAAAAATAAAGATTATGGTGTGTCACTTAGGATTTGTTCACACTTGTTCGTCTCTCTTGGTTGTTTTGGTCCGGATTGAAAATAAAATAATACATTTAGTCCTGGTCACGGTCATTTTTATCCCGTACCTAAAGATTCAATAACTTTTATGGCCATGTTTTGTGACGAAACTCGTCGAACATCCGAAATAACTGTGTGTGCTGGGCTAAATGGACTCATTGTATGTGTCTGTATATGGTGGATCTGACAACTTGTGAAGAGCTTATAAAATGTGTAAAAGAGTCAAAGCGGCAGCATGAATCCCTCCGTCAAACACATATGCAAAGATCTGCTTCAAGGAAACAACCATGACGAGAAAAAAAAAACTGGTTTGCTTTTAGTGTTTGCTTTTTAGTGTGGAATCTTGACATCATATCCTGTTTTTGGTTTGTTTTTGGTCTGTGTTGTGTAGATATTATAGGAGATATTTTAAAGAATGTTGGTGGCCAGACAATTGACGACACCCATTTACTTCCATGGTAGGAAAGAAAAAATACTATGGAAGTAAATGAGTGCCATCAATTGTCTGGCTACCAACATTCTTTAAACTACCTCATTTTGTGTTCAACAGAAGAAAGAAGATCATTCAGGTTTGGAACAGCATGAGGGTGAGTAAATGATGACACTTTTTTCATTTTTGTGTGAACTATCTCTTTAAAACTTTGAGCTCTAAAATTGTTCTCATTTCGAGGGGTTATGAGGTCAAGGCAACAAAGTTGTAAAATTGGATAAAACGTTACACAGATAACTTTAGTATGTGACTTTTACATTTTAAATCAAAATCATGCTAACAAGCACATTGTTTATGTCTTGTAGCTATGCTATTATAACAGTGAGTATTTTAATGTTTACGTATTGACCCCCTTTACTTCCATTTCAAATGTTTCACTGTAACCCAGATTTTTTGCGGTAATCAACATTATATGCCACGAGTACTGTCAATTCAGCTCTATTTGTATTGAACCCAGAATACTCCTTTAAGCAATTGTGGTTTTTGTAAGCTTGAAGGGAAACTTCTGAGCTTTAAATCAATCCTCCCACTCATAAAAAAACTTCTTTAAACATGTATTGCTCAAAGATAAGAAAGAACAAGTTCAAGCTCAGAACTCATTTCCTCTTATAACAATGCAGCACACTGATTTTCCTGCCTGTAATATACTATTGAAGCACAATATATGAATCCAGCCACCCACATATGTAAGTAATTTGTCCCATATAGCTGGGTTAGCAGAGTAAGCTCCTCATCAGGCTAATGGGAGTCTGGGCCCCTCAAGCACCTCCAAAGAGCAATCAGAGGGAGATGAACACCACACTTTAGCTTCCCTAATGAAGGAAACAATTCTCTCAAGTGAGCCCAAAATTAGTTTATATTCAGAGTGCGAAAAAGAGAGCGCCTTTTTTCCCTGGTTAGCTGAGCGACTGTCTGCGACCAAACCTGCTTTCCACACCTGGTGATAAACACTCGAGACACTAAGAGAAGTATGAGGAGAGTAAGAGAGAGAGTGGAGAAAAGCTCTCTAAAAATACCTGAAAAGTCCTCCTCAAGTTGCAGCTGTGAGTGAGTTTGTCGTGAAGCTGCACATTTTTCCAGACTCGTTTATCACAGTCAGCGCTGAGGCGGCGACCGGAGGCCGTGTTGTGTCTGTTGTATTAGCAAACACACCCTCGTTTCACACCCTCCCCCAATCCGTTTTGTCCTTGTTCTTCCTAAATGAGAAAAATATGGTAAAAGACAAAATATGGCGCTGTAGTCTCTGGTAATATGATACAACAAAATCTTTTCAAGTCAGACAGTAATGTTAAGTCTTATAGTAGGCAAAGTACTAAAATCTCACACAATCTCACACAACTACTTATATAAAAATTATATTTACAGAGTTCACAGTTTACATTGAAAAGTCTTTAATTCCATGAGCCCATGACCCATGACCTTGGTGTTTTTTTTACCTTATATTAAATCGGAAAATTTGCATTTTTGAACTTTAAAATGAGCTATTGAAGGCAAAAATTAGGAAAAAAGTTAAACTATACAACTTAAAATGCATACATTTATATGCACTTTAACCTAAAAAGTCCATGGACTTGACTCAAGACTTGAATTTGGCTAAATGACCATTTTTACAACCAAATACTAGAACTTTTGAACTGCCCACACTGAAACTTAGATTCCTTATTAAAGTACTTGTTATGAGTGTGTGTGTGTGTGTGGTATGAAAGCTGCTACTAAAAAGCCCTAAAGCTGTTCATCTTCCATCACACACAAATGTTCCTATTCATCACTCTACTGCTTTGCCCGTCCTATCAGGTGGGACATGTGTCATTCATCATTTCCATGGCAACTGTCTCTCCGCTGGACAGCTTTGCAATCAGCAACCCATCAGACCTTCAACGTGCCTCGGCCTCTTTTGTCCCCGTCCGCTAGCCATCATAGCGCGATAAGATTATCACAGACAACCTCAACTCTGCACCAGTGCTGAGAAGAGAAAGGAGGAGGCGGTTACTCTTTTATTCATTTCTCTTTCATACTTTATCCGTTCTGCCCACGACAAGCCTTTTCCTGTCTTCTTTTGCCCTCCCTGCACTGAAGGCAGAGCGACTGAATGTGTGATATGTCAAGACAGGGCCGGCTCTTTGACTGCAGACAGTGACAGGCAAATACAAAGGCCTTCCTGCATTATCTGACAATAAATCTGGGAGATTTAAGGCTTGACATCAACAGCACTTAAAGGAGAATTATAACAATGCTAGGACATAGACGGACATGAAAAATGGAAAAACACGCCGAACCAATCTGTACAGAGAGCTTGGAATCACAAAACGTGTTTAAAGGGAAATCTTGTAGATCTGCTCTAACAATGTTCAAATCGATTTAAGCCTATTCAATTCTTGCTGGAAAATCTTTATCGATTATTATCGCCATAATTCTGAACATTCATCTTTCATTCAACATAAATCTCAGCACGTTTAAATCTGTTTTCTTTGTTGGAGCAGGACATATTTAAGGACTCTTTTCTACTAGTCAAAAGATTTTAGCTAAGCATTTTATTGGCCCATGAGCATAATAGTCCTCTATGTTTTTTGTCTGCACTTTATTAGCACTTTACAGTATGTGCTAAAAGTTTTAGAAGAACGCTAGTATATAGACGACCTCAGAACTAAAAAAAAGAAATAAAAAAAATTGGGATGCTGGATTTAAATTAATACAATTAAGTTGCACAAACTAAAGTAATTGAAGTAAACCGGAATAAAATCTCTTAGAGCAAATGCAAACTATTAGGAATTTGTTAGTGTTATGTGTTTTATGCAAGTTCCTTTCACTTGATGAATCAACTAACAAAAATTCAATATGTATCCACAGGTTTAACAGTATTTACTGTAAAATCTTATCATCACTGTACTGGGGCATTATTCCACACAGTGACCGGATGAGCGCCCCCTGCTGGCCTGCATAGCTGACCCTGATCTTCAACCGTGCTTAGCTCCAGTGTTTGAGTCCATGTGAAAACTACAGGTTGACAGAAGAAGCTCTCCTTGAGTATAGCAATACACCCTAAGCCCATAATCATAGAATAAAACAAAAAATTCAATCAATATGAAAGCCATACATTCTATGCACTTTTATCTACAGCAGTATTATTTTTATTTTGTCACATGTATTGTGCAACGTTAGTGATAATATGAAAAAGAAAAACGGAGTTGACAATGCCCCCCCCTCCCCCCCCCCAAAAAAAATTTCTATATACATATAATATAGAACAGAATATTCTACAGTATATCCACATGTTTATACGGCAACCTTAAAGGAATGTGGTAATGGAAAAAATATGAGATGGGAGGAAAAGATATATTGAAATGCTTTGGCATTCTCTTGCAAAAGTTCACCAGAGAAAGTTTGTGTTTGCTCGCAAAGAACTCAAAAGTTTTGCAAGAGAATGCAAAGTTTCTAAGGGGACGCAAAACATTTGTGAGAGAACACAAAAGCATCGACATATTATTTTTCCTCTTATGTCATATACTTTTTTAAATCTGTAAATTTAGGAACTTTGTTGTGTGTTCCCAGCATACACTGGGGCATGAATAATTAGGAT
The DNA here is from genome assembly GCA_037043235.1 of Rhodeus uyekii. NCBI lineage: Eukaryota > Metazoa > Chordata > Actinopteri > Cypriniformes > Acheilognathidae > Rhodeus > Rhodeus uyekii. The sequence continues at coordinate 2,062,746 of JAWRVZ010000098.1, read as the reverse complement.
CATGCGACACTGAAAACAGCTATTTTAAATTGCAAAGAGGTTACAGAAGTTTTTAACAAATTAATGCAGCCTTGTTGAACATAAAAGACTTCTTTAAAAAAAAAAAAAAAAAAAAAAAATATATATATATATATATATATATATATATACTCATACTGTCCCCAAACTTTGTGTACATTATAATAAGGAAAATGTCAAAGCTAATTCTAACTAAATGTTCCTATTTTTAATCCAGAAGAAATCACTGCACTTTTTTTTATATTCATATTTTTTTATATTCTCAGCTTCTGATGCGAAACAAAAAAATTGAGAAGGTCTCTTTTTTTCCCCTTTAGAAATTGGTGCATTTTCAGATCAATTCTGTGGTAATGCCAGGAACAAAAGAAGAAAAAGCACTTCCACTGAAATTCTCAAGCCTCCGGAAGAAAGTGTGTCTCGGCCATCATCCAATCTCCCACTGTCCTTGAAGGATTGATCAGAAGTGCTGAACTGTGGATGAGAGCGAGATGAAGAGGCCGGAGGAACGAGCGGAAGAGAATAGATCCAGATGAGGATGCATTATTTATTTAAAGCCATAATTAATATGAGGCGCTTTATCACCGTCCTCTGCTTCGGACGGTTTCCATTTTTAATGTTATTCATGGGAGATGAAAGAGAAAATTTCAAATCTCCTTCCCTTATTACTTCAGCAAGAAAGTGTCACATTACTTAGGGGGGTGATTACACAGCTGCCCGAGACCAACTGTACGTGAATACTGTATTTGCAAACACTCAAGTTTTGAGAGCCGAGGCCGTAATCGCCTCTTCTGTCAGACGGAGACAAGTGACGGAGTCAAATTACTCCCTCAAGGTTATTTCCCTCTTCCTCTTTAGCGATGCAAACTTTTCACATGAGCACTCAGGTCTCACGGACGGAGAAAATGGAGAAGAGAGAAAGAGAGAGAGAGAGAGAGAAAGCAAGATGCCACAGGCCCATCAGAAAATAAATAGTATTTTAGCGCATTCGCTAGTTTAGCCCCAAACAATCTCATCTGCAGCGGAGGGAGACAGGGAGACGATATTAAAGATTCTCATTATGCAGCTCTCCGAGTATCTTCAGTCAATCCTCCACCCCAGACAGCACGAGAATCACTCCTGACAAACATTAATATAGAATGAACATTGAAGGATGCATTCCCAGAAAAAGCCTGCAGAGCCGGGCAGGGCCTGAAGATTGGGCAACTGGAGCCTGTTATTAACACCTCCTTACAGGGGCAAAATGTTGTAGAGATTCCAGGGTGGGTGGGGTGGGGGGTGGGGGGTGTCATATCAGTTTGACTGCTTTCGTTTTGGCAGGCGGCCGTCAGAGGAAACGATGCCCAGAAAAATTGCATTCACCGCATATGTCGGGCTCTTTCAACCGTCCCCCTGGGCGAGGATGGTTCCGTGGAAAGATGTCCTCTACATTCCTACTTTAGTAGGCTAATAGTCAAGACACTGAATACAAATCATTGTTAAGGATGGGTAGAACTTTTCAGGGACAATCGCTGTCGTTCTCCTTGGTGGGTGTAGTAATTGGCGGCACTCCAAATGGACTAGCCTCAGGTGTTTGTCTATTTTTACTGTATGTCTCTCACAGAAAAGTAGGTTTCATTGATATTCAATAAGTCACACTGTAAATTACGAGGACGGAACTGGCTCTTTCTCCTTTACCACCAGATGAGTAACAAACCTACAGAGAAAAGTTGATGTAGCAAGTAAGAAGTAATTCAATGAGATTTTGATTGACTCTCTAAAGGAACTTCAACTAAAGTATATTCTACTTTTGAACTTAATTCAAGCATGTATAAATATATCCTCTAAGTTTGATTGCATATCTTTATAATGACATAAAATTAAGCTGTATTTTTACTTGAAGCGACACTGCACAGACCGATCGGTGTATGACATCAAAGTACCACGAGAGCGTGCAGCGACACTTCAAGTCGAACACACCTATTTAATTTACAATGCAGGTGTTCCCAGCATGCACCAGATTTTAAGTAAACCATTTTTTAAATATATATATATATATAGCTCACCCAAGAACAAAATGCATACTGAGCATTAACGACACCCTCTTTCTGCAAATACTCTGGGAGAGCAATTCTTGATATATGGTACATTGAAGAACATGAGGTTAGATTTCACCTGGTTTATTTTTAGTAAACAACAGGCTTATGGCAGCAGGTGCTCTCTTACTTCTGCTTATGGCATCAATATAAATGAGGGATAATTACTTTTGTTACAATTAAATTAGACTCAGCAAAACAACATAATGGCGATTTGTTATGCTCTGGTGAGCAATAACAAACCAATCATAATTAACAGCTCTGGTTGCGCGAGCGACTGTCTTTGTGCAACAAACACAATCGGATTCCTTAAACTAAATGAACCAGCCAGAAACTTGAAAAGGAAAATCTGGAAATTGTATCAAAGGATTCAGGCTTGATGATAGTGATTGGTCTTGCGCATCTAAATGAGTGTGCTGAAGGGGTTAGAAAGGTGCCTCTGGTGTCAATAACAGGATTGTCCTCTCAGAGCTGAGAGTAACTGGGAAAATTCCTCAAAATAAAGCTTCTTTCAAAAGTCTCAAGCAGCGATGTTCATTTTTTTGCATTAAAATGTAGATGTAACATGCTTTGGTCTTCCATTAGAGCTCTTCCTGTCCTTGAAGGATTAAAAAAAGAAGATAAGAAGGGGAAAAATGCCTTGAATAGCTCCTGTCAGAGAGAAAAAAGTACCTGTGTGGCATCAGCAGATGACACCACGCTTGGCGGCAGCCTGTTGAATTCAGTTTCCATTTATCCCTTTACACCTCTTGCCCCTCCAAAGCTCGGCTCAGACTTCATAGCCCGAGGACATGGAATCATGTAAGAGGGCTCGCCTGTGGCTGCGTCTCTGATCTCAGATCAGTCTGGGCTCACCTACACCTTTGGGGTAGGGTATAGCAGAACTCACAGACCCTGTAGGGGGCTCAAAAACAGGTTGTGAATCACAACCACACAAGGCCTCGACCAAACCTACCGCTGAGTCCTGTTTAGTCGGTTTACGCTGAACGAGCACTCAAACAATTGTACGGTATTTACATTATAACAGCTTTCACTCAGGAACTGCTAGTACGATAAATGTGAAATTTGAAGCAGAAAGACTGAAAGGGTATTTTCTTGTAACACGAAAAATCGTTTTTCTTTACAGTGTATATTATTTTCTGAACTGTATGACAACAGGATGCGAGAAGTTATGAATGACATGAACACACCATATGGGTGCAATTGCTCTTTGAGCTCCCTTTTATCCCCCAGGCTTTTAATTGTGAGCTTTCGGCTCTGATTTTTTCTTTGTAAAAAAAGGAAAAGATGAAAAACCCACAACTTAAGTCAAGACTGTTATGTGCAATTTAGGCTTGTTAGAAAAACCATTTCACAAGGATTAATTATCAAGAATTATTTAGAATTGTATCATGTTAAAAGGTTAGCTCTAGGTGACAGAAGAGAGGAAACAGACCTGAGGCAATGCAGGTGGCGCGTGTGGTCGTGCATTTCAATGCCATGTGAAAATGAACTCGCCCGCAGAGCAAATTGCATTGACCTGGATCGCACGTGTTGACGGGGAAGAGGCAGAACTCCGCGGGAGAGCCTTAACCCTTTGCCTGGTCAACTGAGATGCCTGACAGTTTAAACTGAGCCTTTTAGGAGAACTAAACTGGCCTAAATACTGTATTTTTCATGTCTTTCCTATGACAGGCTATTGTATATCCCGACAGTGATATAAACAGCAGCATGTGAAAGGCAGCTCTGGAGTTCTTTTGTGTTTCAGTTGGTAAAAAGTTATTCTTTTCATTTTAAAATGCTCAAAATTTAGATCAATTTTCTCTATTGTTACAAGCGAAGCGAGACTGTAAATAAACAAATATTTAAAGTCCCGCTGAAGTGCCTTGAAACGTGCAGCATTGTGTTGATGCCATTTCCACTGAAACAGGAAGACAGGGCTGGACATATTGCCCTTTTTAAAAAATAGCCAATGGTATTTAGTTTATATCAGCTCGGCCAGAGCTGTTGAGCTCAGTAAAGCCACAGTTTATAACCGTTTCTTCTCCTAATATCCTCCATATCACTTTAAAATACAGCAGTCTGTGTAGAGTTCAAATGATACGTTTTGTGGTCTGCTCCAACTCACACATATGATCCACTGTGGCTATCGTGTCTCTGGACTGGAGCTGTGTCAAGCTGCAGTGGTTCGCATGACACACATGTGAAACCACACTACATTTGGCTCAATGGAAAGCATATTCACACTGTCTGAAATGTTTTCTACATCCCCATATATTTGCCATTCACCATGTATAAAACAGTAAATGTGTGAACAAGTGATAGATTTTAGTGACAGCTTCAGCATATATTTATAGTGTAGAGGGCGGGACGCTTCAGAAAGCACTTGATTGGACAGAAAATCTGATGAGAGTGATGTCATCAAAATCCTCGATCCATATTGGTGAAAGTGACAGATTGCAAGCTTTGAAAACCTCTGAATACAAATGTTCTTATTGTTTTGCAGTAAGGCTAACATATTCATAACATATTCATATTTAAAAAAGGCAAAACACTTACATTTTGATTTCATGGTGACTTTAATGGTGCATTAACAACATTTAGATTTTCATTTTAATATTAAAAACATTATAGGTTCTACATGTGCTGTGGTCATCGGTTTGGATCTTGAGCTCTTTAAAGTTTCAAATGTGATGATGTTTTGTCAAAGATAGAAAATAAGAAGCTTGGGAGCATTTTAATTGGAGGTATAAATATTGTATATTGAAAATGTTTCATAATATCTTACAAATAATTTTTTTAATTTTTATTTTAACATGCATTATAATACATTGTATATGCATGGCTAATATGTAAACACTTAAAATAGTATAATGCATTACAGCATGTGTGCAGCACGTCATTCATTATAATTCATTAAAGGTCTAGGTGTATTACAATGCATTATAACTGTTGTTACTTTTATATAAGAAAGGGAAAAATGCACTGTAATGTACAATAATTATAATATATCTATATCTAGATAAATGTTATCATTTGACAACAGGCGGTAAAACCCTGTTTTTTAGAGTGTGAGTGTTTAAACATTGCCATTAACCATCTTTTTGGTTGTGGATGTTGTATATAGAGTACTGTATATAGAATGGGTGGAATGGTTACAACACTGTATATCTTGGC
>JAWRVZ010000098.1:1890000-2052500 GCA_037043235.1 Rhodeus uyekii | reverse complement strand
TTCCTACAATCACAGAAAAAAAAAGTCATGTCGATTTACGGTATATGTTGACTATCGACATGCAGCTATCATCAAATCATGAGCTGTGACCCAAAAATGGGTCGGAGGTCTTTTCCAAAAAGGGCTCTAGTTCATTTTAAGCAGTATATAGACTAACATTCAAGGGTTTGGGGTTAGTAAGATTGTTTAATATTTTTTAAAGTCTTTTAGGCTGCATTTATTTGATCAAAAATACTGCAATATTGTGAAATATTATTATACTTTAAAGTATGTAAACAATGTATTACAGTGATGGAAAAGTGGAGTTTTCAGCATCGTTACTCCAGATCCTTCTAATATACTTGGTGCTATTTCTTATTAACAATATTAAAAGCAGTTGTACTGTTATACTTTTTTTCAGAGTTCTCCGATAAATAAAGAGCATTTAATATAAATATAATCTTTTGCAACATTGCTAATTAAATGCTGATCAATTTAATGCATCCTTGTGGCATAAAAGTTAACATTTCTTTCTGACTCCAAACTTTTAAACAGCAGTGTATAGCACCAAGAACAAAATACACCTAAAAACAAAAAAAATAAAAGGCATACAAAAATAATATAAGCAATGAACCCTTTTCACAGATGGTGATGACGCGTTTTAACGCATGATGCATTTTCTGTTACAAAAAATTATGAAGCACAAAAAAATATATTTATTGTAGTTCACCGCTATAAAAGTTTACCCAACTATGACAACTTCAGCTTCGGAGAAACCCAAAAATGTGAATGACGCTCTGCACAAATAATGGGTGTAACTTCAGCTAAACTGTAAACAATCAGTAAAATTTTTGCTCTATGAACGCAATAATATGCTTCAAAACATAAATATATTCTTTTGATGATACTATGTAACATTAAAATACCTAGCATTATATTACACTCATAACGTCTGAAAATAAGACATGATGGAACATTTACAGACGGATAAACTGATGGATAAAGATTATTTGTAGTGCAAGCTCATATTTTGAAATTAAGTCTTTTTTGAATGGAAGTTAGATAGTATGTCTATACTGATTAATGGCCATGAGGAAAACATTACTGAAAGCAAATACAGTATTTGAAATGAGTTACTAAAGATGATATATGAATGGGTTTGTTTGGCCTCACGCTCGTATGTCATCCTCCTTGTATAAGATTTCAGGTACAGTATCTGCTGCATGTTTCTTCATTGGTCTCACAGGTTTCTCGTAGAGAGGCTCTCTCTTGGGAGGAAAAGCAGCATACACATCAAACCAAATGGGCTTTTCCTCCTGCTTGATGACTCCAGCTCGCATTAAATCACGAACCCTTGGAAAACAACAATAATTCCTTCAGCATCACAATGAGAAGTCAAACTAAATAAATACACAGTTTTATGAATGACAGGCAACACATGTGACTGTTAGCAAACTGAAGCTAAAAGATATATACATACACATATATTTATAAAAACACACACACATATATCTATGTACACAGACACACATATACATTATATTTATATATATATATATATAAACCATGTATAAAACCTAAATTATGATTAACCTTGAAATGATCTCAAAAATCACATGCTGTCACGAATGCTTACCGTGTAAATACAGTCCCGAATTTCTCAAGTCGACTTCCAGCCATAATATGTCTATAGGATAATATAATTTTAATCAAATATCAATATATTAACCAGAACACTCAGGAAAATGTGAATTACAAATACGCTTTCAGCAGCAGCATGGATACACTACTTCCGGGGTTATTACGGATACCCATCACAGACAAACTACATGGAAGCGAATAATAATAATTTAAAAACGACCGTTTTTGATAGTAGCATGGCCTTATTATAAGACGAATAAACATCCATTTACACATTTATACAGCACTTATATGTAACACTGTGAGAAGTAATTATTTAGGAAAGTGTGAGCGTATATAAAAAATAAACAATTGAAGGTAGCTAGGTTTGTTTTGAAAGCTGAGCTCATACCTACAACTCTAAAGTTACACTGAAAATATGAGATTCAAATTGAGGTTAAGCATAGAAATAAACAGAAAGTTAAACCAAAGAAAAATAAGCATTTGTTTAGTATGTTGCACAATTTTTAGGTCACTAAGCAAATTTGTAACATGTACATATTATTTATTTGTTCAAAATGTCAGATGTTTCTTGTGACTTTTGAAGCCAACAGAGAGAGGTGATTCCTGTTGTTTCATTAAGCATGACAAATCTAGATTGCTCCAAAAGAATAGCTCCTGCAATTACTTAGTCATAAAAAGCACTACTCTATAACAAAGGTCAGTCTTCCTAAAAACAATAAAAAAATACAATCATTTTTTATTGATATTTTTTTATTATTATTTACAAGCAGGAAATTAATTAGAACTGTACATTCCACAAGTTAATGATGATCAGATCAGAGCTGTCTATGGCAATTTATTACATTGCTGCTGCTGCTGCTGATGATGATTTTATTGTGTTTGCAGTGTATATTTGTCATTTCTTATTTATTTGATAGATTATGTCCTCTTAGTTAAGAGAGGTTTCAGCATTCATTTGGAAGCTGTATGAAAATCAAAACATTAAAATGTCCCCCTTTTTTGTGTGATTGAATATAGAAAAGATCAAGATGGTATAGGCGATCTCGACCACTAAGATCCGAAGATGTCCTCATGGTAACGTTTTTCATTCTGTGAACAAAAAGGATAACCATCTAAAGTTATTGACCTTATATTATTACAGACTGTAAACAATTCACCATTTCAGGGCAACTGAGCCCTCATATGAGCATAAATGCCGTAAGACATTATTATCTGAAGCAGCCATAAAATGTGTCAACATGCTAAAAGTTCACCTTGAGCCTTGACAGATATTCCTCAGCTTGAGTAAGTGTGATGCCCAGCTGGCTGACTAAGATTTCCTGAATAGTGGCGGCCACATTACGGGCCATGTTCATGCCTCCACAGATATACAGATGTCCTGGATTATGGTGCAGAACCTCAAAGACCTTGTGATTCAATTGCTCTCGTAAGACATCTTGGACATAAACCTGAACCAAGAGTCAAAAATATAAAATAAATAAATACAGAGTAAGAATGACTACAAGCAATGACCTCCAGAGAATTTTTTAGATCTGACTAAAAGTAATAATATTTTGTGTTTAGCAAAAAAGACATATGGCAGATACTATGGCACCTATTAGACCAAAAGCTTAGACCAAAAAGATTTAATAAACAATAATAAATACTGAGAATTATAATAACAATTAACAATCTTCTTATTATTATTGACTATTATTATTATTATTATTATGACACTTATAGATGTCACAGTTTTTCTACCTTGGGTTGCCCAGCCTGCCTAGAGTAAGCTGTTGTTATACTGCTTAGAGTGCCATTATCTCTCATGTTCAGAGTCTCTTCTTTGTAGAGATGATCAGTATCTGAACCCCGACACCCAAACACAAGTGTCATCGGATTCCTTTTCAGACCTTGGAGAAATAACACAACTTGAGAGTCAACAACTTGAGGCAAGCCCATATCAGTCAGTGGACTGTTTGAAACGACTTGAATGTGATAAGGGATCATATTTGATACCTGTTTTTTTCATGTCATGGAATTGCTGTTGCCAAAAGCCACGGAAGGGAGCAATGCCGCTCCCAACTCCTACAAATATACAGGGAGCGCTAGGGTCGGATGGAAGGTGGAACCCGTCAGAGCTGAAATTGTTGCATAAATTGAAAAAATTAATTAATTAGTTAACATCATATACTGCATTTCTCTCTCAGGAACATTTTGGCAATGTGAAATGAAGAGTACCTGTGGACAAAACATGGCACCATGTCTCCTTCTTTGATAATATTTAGCCAGGTACTGCAGAGACCAAAATGCAGTGGACCTTTTCCTTCTAAACAGAGCAGAACATATGAGAACAACATTTCTTCAATGATTCTAGAAGTTCTACATCTAGTAGGAAGTTTCACTGTTCAGGTATCAGCTGAAATGATCACAGAATCTTTGGGAGCATGATTTACTCTACCCTGTGTTTGATAGCTGACCACTGCCACAGTGAGGTGGAGCTCCTGAGGGTGGAGGTCTGGGGAAGAGCTGATGGAGTAGAGGCGAGGCTTCAGTAGAGGCAGCTGGCTAAGGAGAAAGGCAGCAGAAAGCTCCAGAGAGGAAAACTCCTCAAGCACCTCAAGGAAGGTGGGTTTGTGGAACTCCTTCCATTTTGTGTAAACTTGGAAGTCCTGTGGTAGAGGGATGTCTTGGTATGTATTTAGCAAATAAACTCCAGTGAAAACAATTCATCATAATTGCGTACAGTGGACCTTCTTTCATGAAAGATGAGCATTGTTCATGAAACCATTCTTTTGTTAACTGTCACATTCAATATAATGGGATATTTTATGAAAGATTTAGGTCTGCTTATATTATGGAGTAATGTTCATTGTTATTAAGACTTAAACACATGTACTAAATGTATAGCATTTTATTATCAATAACACTTTTAGCATATACACACTACTACGGATTTCTCAGTATCAGTAATTAATTTACACAAAACATGCCCTAAAAACGAAATATTAATCTGCTTCCACAGATTAATTACTGGACCTGAAAGACATTTGGGTCTGTTAACAGTTATCGTTCATGTATCCGGGATAACGTTCTAATTATTAATGAGTAAGTTATTTTTGGCGAATCAATAACGCAACAAAACAAGTATGGTTTGATTCCAACATTAATTATTAAAATGAGTCAGTACTTTTAAGTGAATCAAACATTATACAAAAATTCTGCATTCTCCTGTTCCTGGAAAAATTACTCTGGTACATTTCCGGCAATGCAAAATTACTCTGGAGGTACATTTTATTAAATTCAAAACATGAAATGCAACCATATGTCTGCCAACTCCAGAATGAAAGATTTTAAACTTTTTTTTTAGGAAATTGAATATACAGCCATTAGTGTAGCGTACATTCCTATGTCTAAATGCCTTTAATGAAAATTCTTAAAAAAATATTAAAAATACCTCATTATTTGGCTATGAGAAATATATTTATCCTCTAAAGTTACTAAAAGACTTAAAGTAAGCAAATACTAAAATTCTGTGCAATTCTCATGCTTCGTTCTGAAACATTGTATGATTGTCAAAATATTACTTACTGTTGCTAGTGCCAACAAACGTTGTCTGTGATCTTCCTGCCATGCCATCTTTGAGAGTTTACTGAGGAGGATTTGTGAGGGTGGGCTGGTGACATCTAGATAGTAGGTAAGAGCTTGGGCAAGAGGACATGGTGGTATTCGTTCATCTCTCTGCCACCTTTCACCATCTACAGGACAACATTATTAGGTATCATTATGTTGTTATGTGTAAGACTGCTATTTTGTAATTAGGCTAGATGATTCGGTACCAGGGTATGAATCACTGAGGAATTCTAAGCAAAGGCTCTGGTTGATTGGAGGGGCATTGGGCAGACGCTTTAGGATGCCAGCTACTAATTCAGGTGAGTTCCCTGGGAAAATCCCCACATGGTCTCCAGGGGCAAAGTTTAAGGGCTCAGTGTTCCCATCCATCTCCAGCTCCACTAATATTGTAGAACGACTGAGAATAGAAAAAGTAAAAGGAAGGAAAGGAAAAAACAAAACAACAAACATAAAACAATTAATACTGTTAAATATATTGTTCTGATAATGCAACAAGGCACAAAACATAAGGCACCTGTTACAGAAAAAAATAAAAGCCTAGACATAGTAATAGTTATCATAATAACAAAAATGAATAAAACTATAACATATGTTATTATCATTATTAAATACATAGATGCATGAATTTGAGAGCAAACCTTGACTTTAGGCTCTGTAGATTCTGCCTTCTCTTCAGCTTCATGGGAAACACAGCTTTAGAATGGAGAGCTGACAGAGCTGTAAAACCAAGCCAAATAATGACAATAATAATTACTGTAGAAATCATGCAAAAGTTTATAACAAGATACTTATTTCTGATGGTTAATTACTCAGTATGATTGCTGAATGGCTATTTAAATCTAAAATTTCACTAAGCATTTTCATATTCATATACTGTATAATTAATATTGAACTTGGAAGATATTTTTAAAAAGAAAGAAAGAGAAGCAATTTTCCCTTAATAATGTGTTTTTTCAAGGAAATGAAACGGTACTGAATGTACCTGCAATTCGGTCTAGTGTCCAGCTGTCATTCTGGACTCTGTGCCTCTGCGGATCCCAAGAATCTGCCAGACCATTGTTGCCTGGAAGCTGCCCTTGAATGTTAAACTCCTTGCATGCATCCTTTACATGAATAAAACAAATATCTCGTGATTCCTTTTACCGTTCACCAAAGTACTGAAAACAATGGATGCTCAAGGTATATTTCATTTAATATATATTTAAATGTCTTTTATTTAGACCTTAAAGGCAGTGCAAGCCCAGGCTGAGAAAGCTTCCTCCTGTCCATTCAACTCATCTCCCTCTCCTGTGGAGGACAAGCGGACGGCTCCCAGTGCTGCAAACTTAGTATCCACTGCATGTGCGAACGCACAGAAGTTTGGGTACATTCGAGAGCCGAGACCAAACACACAGAACCTGTTTGGGGGAAAGACACAATTCGAACACACAGGAGTGCAGAGAAAATAAAAGTAGAGGATTTTAAATACTGACCTGACTTTGTTTCTGAGGCTTTTCATACTGAGAAGCTGCTTCTTAAAACTCTGTGAAGTAAGAATCACATTCTAGTTAACAAACACCTTTTGCGGTCATTGTACAAAGAATAATTCCAGAAGCAAATATTCTTGAAGACCTTTTCATTTGGACATACTATAAATTCTGCATTCATTATTTTTTGACGACAACGGTATTTCATTAAACTACAGTAACACTATAAGGTCACTGCATAAATATATTCATACCTCTCCATTTCCTGGACAGTCACCATTGCCAAAAGTGCTAGTGACAATAATTACAAGACTTTCCTTCTCCAGTTCACTGAAGTTGTAGTCCTCCATGCAAACAACCTGTATAGATAACACAAATGTTTCATATCCGCACTGTGTGTGTTAACCAAAAGGGCAATGTCCAATCTCAGTGTTTATATACAGTATATATATATATATACTTTTTTATATTAGAGTGGGATATTTTTATGAGCGTGCCATATGTGTTGGTAATGATCCTCAATTTGTGTGTTAGCAGAACGATAAGTTACATATGAATCGGTAGGATGGTCCCCTCACCCTGGAGCTGAAGGCACAGTTCATCATGGCATTTAGTTTCTTTGCAAAAGTCTGTGATCTTCCTGTTTCTGTGGCGTAGAGAATGGTGCAACGCACCCTCTTGGCCAAGACTGATTTAATAAGTGTCTGAGAGAAAAGCACTACTCTAAAAGAGAGAAAAGAAAACATGATTTTTAGCTATACTGGCTGCCCACCAAATGTTCATAGCTAACTCTTCAAATATTCATTACATTGTTGCAGACAGATCTCTTCTGAGAGAACAGCACTGCGTTGTTCTGGTTGAGGAAGTGTGGCTATGATATTGTGGTACCTGATCAATCCTTTGAAGCTGACTGTACGCCTCTTCGCTTTTTTCTTCTTGTCTTTCCATTTGTGTGTCAGCCACGGTTCAGGCTTTAAATGGTAACAGATGAGACACATTAAGACAAAAATATCCCAAGACTTTAGTTTAAACATCATCATACTTCACATAGCTTCATTCCACTAGACTTGAGAATATTCCAGCAATGCAGCTTTTTTGATGAATGCACAATAGATAGTTAGGGTGATAACCTGATAGTAGAAAAAGGGTGACAGGATGTAGTTCAGCATTTCCTGGTGAAACACAGGAGTTAGGGATCCAGACATTGGTGGCACCAGCCAGACCCAATCGGCTGGACAGCCTCCACGCAGACGCACCTCCATCTCCATGTGCTGCATGAAGGATTCTGATGCCGAATGGTGGTCGGTAATGGTGACCTTATTTTTCTGTATGTCAGTTAGACAAAAAGGTCATACAACTGGGAATAACATTTAACCAGGTCAAATTTTATAACCCATATATAAATTTTTCAGTGAAGAATAACTTTCAAATTAATGCACATTATAAAGTTAGTCCGTTAATGATTCCAAATTACATGATAAAAACTGTAGTTAATAACATTACACATTTACAGTAATATAATCTGACTACTTTTGGATTTAACTAACTAACTAAATGTTTTTATGTTGATTTGAATAGGATAATCTTATTTCCGGGGACACTTCAGGTTTACTTTAGGTCAAAGGTTCAGCTGAAAAAAAAACAGGAAATCCCTGCATTGCATGTAAATATGAAATAACATGAATTTGTACATTTTAATGTGTTTGAAAGACAAAAGCCTTCCAAAGACTGTAACACATGATTAAATGACTCACTGAGTGATAATACAAATATTGGATTTCTGAAAATCCAGTGATCAACTGCTTTGTGGGTCTCAGTTACCTACATTAATGGTTTGTGGGTGCAATTCCACAGAAGTCAGATTTGTAAAATGTTTTTTTTTAATTTTTTTTTTTTTTTTTTTAGAAAAGACCATTTAAAAGATAAAAAAAATAGCAGCAGGGAGAATCATGAATTATGAATAGTTGACTGCCATTGTGAGAATGTAACCATGTAATCAATAAAAAAGTAACCTTAGTCTTATTATGAGTATTTTAAAATGTAATATAATTTTATATAAGTACTTACTTTTTGGAATCTGACTATGTAATCAGTTACCAGAGTGGGTCGGAGAGTTTACACAAAACCGTTTTGAACAAAAAATTTCATGAAATTGGGAAAATACATTTAGCACACTTATATAAAATTCTTAATCTCTCACAAAAGTGTTTTACACTTATTAGCTTTGAAAAATCACTTTACCAGAAAACTATGCATCACTGCAACATTGATGGCCACTAGGGCCTGGTCCTTCCATAGCGAGGACAGTTTTTGTGTCTCCAAGCCCATTCGGCGACCAACCCGCTGTAGGACATAATAAAATGAAAGAAAATCAGTATCAAAGATCCTCTCAATGTTTTCTTCTCTACTGGAAATATTTTAAGCAGTAAAAAATATTGTAGCACCTCAAGAACATTGTAGCGTTGGGTATCACAGAAGTCCCTCACTCCAATCTCGGTGCCCATGTACCAACCGTTAAAAGGACATGCCGGGAATTCAAGACCACCAATCTCCAGCAACATGTTGGACACCGCAGGCAATGCATACCAACGGAGGTTCAAATCCTTAAACCACTCATATCTGAAGAATACCAATCAATTTCATTGCCATATATTTAGATACCAGTTCCAACAGACCCAAATAATCATAAATAATCATAAAACTAAATAATCATAGAATACTTTTTTTGTGTTTATTGAATTAATTCAAGACACTTTGATGAAAATGACTGTTGTTAATATCGGCTACATTTACAGTTTCATTTTTTAACATTTTCGGTTGGTGGAGTGCCTTGTGATTTTTTTCAATGAAAAAATGTACCTTTGCTCAAAAAAGGTTGAAAAACACTGCACTAGATTAAGTATTTCTTCCATTTTGCTGATACAAATCCATAATACTTCTAGGTCTGCACGGGTGCACCATTACGGCTCCATCATCCAGCACTTCAGTCAAATTCACATAGTATTTATTTAAACTAATTAGGCAGCTTTCTAATGTGAAGTGTTAGAGTGAGTCTGGTTTGACTGCTTAAACTCATTTGTAAGGTCTGGGTGAAAGAATGTGGCATAGAGACAGGCAGTCTTAGGATTGAATGGCTTTAAGTGCCAAGGAGCGTGTGATTTTAAAGGTCCTTTTAATACAAGACTTGCATAATTTTCTGTTCAAGAAGCAAACAGATTTACTGCAGAATCAAGTGGAATGCAAGTCATCTCAGAAATCTGAGCAGCTCAGTCAAGAGCTCTGGTGATCTGTGTAAACAACAATGCATTCAAAATCACACAAGCTACAAGACCTGAAGAATGTCTGACTTAGTCTTTGCACTAGAACCCTTGATACATAGTGATGTAACGCAACAGTTTAGAACGTTTTCAATCAATCAGCTCTTTTAATCTACGACTAGCATGTTTTCCCTGCCAGCTGGTGTACAAACCCCATGTCACTTACTGTGGGTGCTCCATGGGAACTTCCAAAATTAAATGTTGGGGAATTTCAAAAAACTTAGGGTCCTCTCCATTAGCTTGTAACACCAGTGGAAGCACGTCAAATAGACCATACTTTGGTGTCCACCCAAGCTGGATGCACATCTGTGCAAATAAGAGTAGTTGTCAAAATATTAACACAGTACACACACACACACACACACACACACATACATATATATATACTGTATATAATAATTATATATAATTATAACCTATATAGATTTTATGGCCTCATATTAAATAAAAAACTAAAATCAATATTTGTATTGTATCTGGTAGTATTCACACCACATGACCACTTAAAAATGAAACTATGACCAAACAATTTATTAAAAAAAAAGAGAATATCTATTACACAGAAATAGAATGGTATCTACCTCTGTGAAGTCAACACTGGCAGGATCTCCTATTATTGTACCATCTGTCATCTTATAGCCAGCGTATCGTATGAGCTGACTATTCCATACACGGAAATCATGTTGGCTGTCGGTTCTTTGAGGAAACACAGTGATGGCAGACCTGTGTGAAATAAATATCTTTATTATGACAGCATCACATCAAATTTTTAAAGAAAATCAAGATGGATGGTTTATTAAAAAGCTCAAATAGCACATTCTTGGTTTACCTCACGTTGCCTCCATTGGTAGCAAACTGAATATGATCGCACAACATCTGAAACATGTCTTCAGCAGTTGTGCATTTACGTGCGTCAAACAGCTGCACAGGAAAATATGACAATGTAAATAGAACTACCGTACATGACCGCACACTTAATACATGCTTTAGTTCAAACTAGAGAAACTACCTGCAAATTAGCCCACTGAATTCTGCCAATGCATCTTGGTGCATTTCTCCATGCCTGCTTAGCCCCAAATTCCAGTTCTTTTGTGGAGAGTTGATATGACCCAGTAGCATCTATTTCCTTAGTGACTTCCTCCACACGAGACAGGTGCTCCTCAACTTTTGAGCTGAATAAAGTTGAGCATATATAATTCACTCATATAATCTGCCCTTACACACTCTTGAGAATTAAGCAAGGTTGATGGTCTGCTTTACTATGGGATTAACGGAAAGTAAAACAAGAACGTAACCACTTATTCAGGATTAGAGTGGACTAACGATAAAATATTAACCATCAAGCATTGATAACCATTTTTATATTTGGCGGCACGTGTCCCTTTACAATGTCTGTGGTGGATATGACCCTATAGGTTCTTTTTACTTTTTAATTGACTTGTAGTACTGATTGATGAAGTCAATGGCTTGCATGAGGATGTCATCAGAGACTGGCGGGGTGGAAGAGGGGCAGCGCGTCAAAGCCTTTGGAGTCATAATAGAGCCTTCACAGACCTTAGACATGCAAACCTGGCTCTACAAGATAAGGAGAAGAAAAGTTAACATTTATCCTGCATTTCTCATCACCCTATGGAATTGCCTAGATATCCATTTAAAATGAGACTCTATAAAAGCAGATATTGAACCATTAAAACTATACATATATATATATATATATATATATATATATATATCATATATATATTCAAAGACTGGCATTATTTTTACATATATATATATATATATATATATATGTAAAAATAGAGCCAGTCTTTGAATTAGCTTCAGACTCATAAATCTGTTTACCTTAACTGCTCTGTGATGTAATGTATCCTGATGGCATGAACCATCCTGGTAGTTCTTCACTTGCTTGGAAAATGGGCATCGATTGACCTTGTTCTCCCATTGCTAGACAAACCAACAGAACTTAAGGATATTGCATTTCATTTATGACATTGCATTTCATGTTAGTTAAAGTTTTGCTCACTGTATTCGGCTTAATCTGGTGGAGTACTATATTCTTGTTGTCTTTAGTGGAATGGTTCCCCATGCTTTCTTGAAACACTGAATTGAAAATTGAAAGGTTTTTGATTATTTAATCCAATATTTAATATAAACATTGTATATAACAATTCCTATATACACATTCTAAAACTAATGAGAATAGAAATTATTTTGTAAATGAAAAATACTTGCATTTTAGATCTTTAATATATTCATTTACATGCATCTAATGTCTGTTATTATATGACATGATATGCAATAATACATGTCATGAACAACATGAGTTTCTTACCTTCTTGCCAGGTGTTAGACAGTCCTTTTCTCAGTCTGCAACTGACTTTTTCCTCAGTTGAACTTGCTTATATACTCAACCCAGAGAGCCTGTTGGCAAGGGCAGGTCAAGAGATGTGCTGGTTGTGGCATTGTGCCTCAAGGAGGGTGGGACGGTTAAACCAGCCTAATTACACTCTGACCACAGTTCATATCAAATGTCATAATCTTACACCCACACTGGAATCTTCAAACTCCAGCGTCTGTAAAAAAAAAAATCTAGTTTGATTAATCAAAAGGGAAATGAAAGTCTGATAAAGCCAAATCTGTGATTATTATTACTCTTTGATGGATGACTGAACAAAATAATAAGAATATATTTGTATAATACAGATTTTATTCCAATTAACCCACAATAAATACACAATTATTGCATTTGTGAATGCTTTTTTTTCATATTTATTGTATATTACATTGCAAATTTGCTATGCTTGATTATATTAACTCCAGGCTATGATCCTATTGTGTTCAATAAATCTCAGTATGCAATGTTTCTGTTCGTTATAAAGCTTTTATAGAACTTAGTTTGAATTAAATTTAAGATTCATGTTTTAAATAAGTTTGAGGTTTGCCAAATATGGCATAGTGTTTAGTTTTGGAGAAATGTGTTATTGTTTCCAGAAGATGTGTCTTAGCAATTGGGGAAAACAGTAAGCTCTTCTATTACCGCACTCTTCATAAGATTTCCATGGATTATCCAAGTCCACATGAGGAATACAAAATATACTTTCTTCTTTCATTTTGAATGCTCTTCTATTTAATGAAACATCAAACTTTCTCACAGAAAATGCATATATGTTAGAATTGAATAAGTCTGAAGAGTTTTGAGTTTTCTTTTGAAACCGATGGAGATCTTTTGAGAATTTATGGAGAATTTAATGGAGATTTATGAGAACAATCACAAAACTATTTGATTGTTTCCCAATAATAAAGCTGCCAGTTTGCAGGTTAACTGCAAAATCAACATAATCATCAAGCAATCAGCGGATTCCCATCATTCACCCACATCCTATTTTCACTTTCATTATGCACTGCTACAAGGAACAATGCAAAAATATATAGTAGCAAATGGACTGTACATATATGCTTGATTCATGCAAATTGATGTCTTTGCAATTAAAATAAAAAACTATCAAACAACTTTCGATTTTGCATTATGCAATACATTTTACATCCATTTGTTTAGCAACTAATGATTCACACACAGCAACCACAAGATGACAACTAAGAGTGCAACTTCGATTTCATAATCAACTGCTGAACTTACCTTTAAACGCACAAATTACACAGTAACCTACTGATGAATAGTTTTGTTTTTATAACGGATTCCTCAAGAAATTCCAACATGCAAATTAAGTCATAGGCTATTTTCATTGCTTTTAATACTTTGCTACCTTTTTATTATTTAAAAAAAATCTGAATCTGGCACATTTGACCTGTAATAACATGAAAATTTTTTTTTTTTTTTTTTGCAGGCAAGCTTCCTGTAACTTGCAATATAGTCAATGATTTCTGAGATTTACTGTAGTGATTATTCGTCTGGGAAGGATAGTGATCAAATGCTTTCCTGGAAAATAACTTATACATAATCTATCACACACACTTTGATATGCTAAATGAGTTTTATTTCGTCCTCATTACCCACAATTTCAGAACAGTTTACATAAAGTTTACATAACCAGGTGTTACAAAACAGATCATAAAAACATTACCTGCTTCATCACAAGAACAGATTTTTTTAAAAACAAACATCAGATTGAGCCAACTGCAATGCTTATATACTATTTCACATTAATAAATGGATCAGTTAGTAAATTGTTCAATTGCTTTGAAGGGGTTTGCCAACTGTTATCTCAAACATTTTTTGGGTGGAAAAAAAAATCTAAACAAACAATTGTAACCTACATATTTTTGTTTTATAACACAAAACACAATAGTAAGTTATCTTCAATTACAAGGTTTACAAGCAACAAGCATTACAAGCATATTACTTTATATATGAATCAGTAATTATAGTGGCTAGCAAAGGAAGCATAAAAAGCCAGAATATGCCTACCTAAATGCCACTACTGATCCAACGGGAGTAAACTGCCAGTCTAAGGGTGAGGCTCTTGTTTTATTGTCTTTACTTTAAACATTACGTTTCCAGAACATGAATGGCTTTATAATTCATATTAAACTTTTTCCAAGTAAATGCCAGCTGACTGTTATCCGTAACAGTTTATTTGAATATCAGTGGGTGTGATTTCAGTTTCATATTGCCATGTTTATCAGCAAACATCTGCAGGCTACATGACTTGTCAGCTTCCTGCAGAATATTTCCCATGGTGGTCACTTCTTTTTTGTGTACTAGGAAAGATAAAAAACAAATAATCAAATGTCAATCAAATCACAACATTATAATATTTATACATAACATTTTCTCTGGTGCCAAAGAAGCTTACTTTAGTTAATATCCAGTCAGCATCGGCTATAGCTCTTTGAATGATCATCTGAATCCTTTCTGGATCATTCTCATCCGCATGACTGTTGTAGCTCTGAAAGGGGGAGGAAAAAGTCACACTGACAGCTGAATCTACACAGGCCATTTCTTGAGTTGTACTCTTGACAATAACTACTGTCTGACAGCTCCTTCTAAAAGCACGTGCACGTATATAAAAGTACCTGTCTGATGGCGTGTTGGTAGTGTTTTTGCATGGCTGTTGAGGGCAGGAGTTTGCAGCAGCGCAGCAGATAACGATAGAGATGCACCGGCGTGCGCACCAGATCAGCTCCCGCCACCGCGCCAGGCATGAGGGTCTGGACTACGCTCTGATGTCACTTGATTGCACAGTATAAGCGCTATAATAACATTGAGACTAGATAATAAGGCGAACAACACTCGTCACGTGCACATAGTTTGAAATGTAAATGTCAAGAAAACAGAGGAACCACTTCCTCATGACCACTAACCGAAAGTTGCTATTCCAGAATAAAAGTCCTCACTCTTCTGTTGAAGAGTACCGGTACGTCATGTGGCGGCAAAATCTTTTATCGATTCTGAATAAAAGACACATAATAGTCTGTTCAGTCAAATAATGCTGAATATTTTTCAAACATTTTAAGGAAATAGCCTAACTTCCTAAAAATTTCAACTGGATTATATAATCAGATTCCAAAAATTAAGTTCTAATTATATTATATCATTTTAAAATACTTAAGTTAATAAGTTATTTTTATTGATTACATGATTACATATTATTCACAAAATAGCAGTAAATCATTCACCATTTATTGATTCTCCCTAATTCATGTTTTGAATTGTCATTTCTAAAAAACAAAACAAACACAATCTTTTATATACACAGATGAGCTAAAATATTATGACCAGTCACAGGTGAAGCTAATATCATTAAAGGCCATAAATTAATATATTCTGTTAAACGTATACAACGGGTCTTTAGTGACCTGGGATGTCATTCACTACCCTTCTTTTAATTCATTTTTTAAAGTTAGACACATCAACCTTCTTAATATACCTCAATCAATTCATTATAAACAATATAACAAGAAACAAATAAAATTATATATTTAAAAAATGTCATTAATTTTTTGTAAAAATTGTATTGGGTCGCTAATGACCCGAGGTGTGTAATAGTGTAGGTATATTTTTTTCTGCACAACAATAATTTAATCTTTGATGACAGAATTCAATTCAGTTCAATTAACTTTTATTCCAAAAGGTGACAATATCTGAACACAATGATGAAATGCCGTTTCACTCAGGTACTGCAGGCAGAAAACAAAATAACAGAAGGTATCGTCAACAAAACTTAAAATGGCTCAGTGATTTACTGCGGAGCAAGCAAAGCATATTTGTGTCATTGTCACTTGATGGTGGATCTGATGAAGAAGCTGTTAGCAATCAAAATATGGATTTTGGGGATATAATTTTGAGAATATGTTTGAGACTGTAACTTTGAGCCAGATGCTGAATGTACTGGCAGCTCTAACGAGGACAGGGGTTATGGTGTGAAACATTTGTTCAAAACTGAACCCTTCTAAGCTCCAAAAGGTAACAAAATTAGCTTTATTTTATTTTTTATTAATGATTGGCAAAACATTCATACATTTAAGGGTAAATCAATGTGTTAGATGCAGGAGAAATGGAACGACTCATGACATCTGAAACAGGAAGGTGGTGAGAATTTACCAACAGTTCCCCCCTTGAGGAGGGGAAAAAAAAAAAAAAAAACACAAACCAGTGACTGGGTTTTGGGCTCCCAAGGCTCATTGATGCATGAGGGCAACGAAGGCTATTTTGTCTGGTCCGAGCCAACAGAAGATCTACTGTGCTACAAGTCACACAAAAGTTTAATGATGGTTATGGGAAGAATGAGTCACAATACAGAGTGCATCACGCTCTCCAAATTCCCCAGATTTCAATCCAGAGCAGCTCCACCTAGCAATACAAGACTTGAAGGATCTGCTACACAGATACCCCAGGACATCTTCAGGGCTCCTGTAGAGTTAGCCTCCGCAGGTTAGCGTTGTTTTGGCCACTTGCGAAGGACCAACAGCATGGTACACAGATGAGCCAAAACATTATGGCCATCTGTTTAATTTCAGAAAGTCTTATAGTTTTGTGAAATTTCACACACAAACCAGCCACACATCAGTTGGCTATAATTACATGGAAAAATGAGAGGCCACAAAAAATCTGACCACTGAGTTTACAGAAATCATTTCATATTTAAGGAGTCTTTTCTCAACATTGCATATCGAATCAACTCCTGATGTACAGATTAACTATTATTTACTGTCATTTAACCATGTATTGCTCTTTGGAAGGCTTTTGTCTTTTGAACAGTTTTATAAGAATTTTAATTTCCTTAGCTTTTCATTAAACTCACAAACCCCCCGCAGTTCCCTCACACACACCAGTTTGGGAAGCTCTGATATAAAGAAATGTTTATAAGAACAAATTGAGTTTATAAATGGTGTATCCAGAATGGAATATATTTTCTTCTCTTTGAATTTTTTATATTTTATATTAATATGGTAGGTACAATATGGTGTCCTATTCAATTCAATTTTATAAATGAGTTAGGTTAAAAGACATCTAAAAGCAACTATTGTTCTGTCTTATTACAGAAATATGTAGATTAAAAAAATTAAGTTTGAAGGACATAATTCACACACTCAAAATCTACCTCCTTGTTTGAAACCAACATAAAAATAATTGCCGTTAGATAAAATACACATTGAACCTCTGCCTAAGAACCTTATAGTTTCCTTGAGATTCAGTTTCCTTCAGAGTTTAGATCCAATCAAACACACCTGAACAAGATAATCAAGATCTTCAGGATTACTAGACAGTTACAAGAAGGTGATTCACAAGGTTTGAGCTAAATGAGGGCCTGTGTTGAGAACCTCTGTTCTATTTCTATTACTTTCTAATTTTGATGCCCTACTCTACAATGTTTAATTATAAGGTTTATATTGTGTTATTAAGACCAGGAATTGTGGAAGCACATGATCTTGTTTATTTGAAATGCAGAATTGATTCATTGCACAAAAGTATGTCTGTTGTGGTGGTTATGGTTTCTCTACACTAAATAGAAAAAAAATACCATAATTGATAAAAACACATGATAGAACTTCCTATCTGGTTTTATGATTGTTTTTAAAGTTAAGTGACAAAAAATTGTGCAAATAGATGTGATATCATCAAATTCACTCTCAATTTTACAATGTACTAATAGATTATTTAGAAAAACTAGAGGTGGAGGTTCTTCTCTGATACTCTTACTGTAATTCAAGACCCTGCTAAAGACCAACAAGCATACTATGCAACATTTAAATTACATTTCATACACTGCACCTCCTCCTCCTTCTTTTTTATTAAATATTTTTCTTTCTTGTAAGTTCACTGAAACACTTTTTGAAAAACCTTATAATGTGTATTTGAACTTTAATGAAATGAAAGGTGCTGAGAACCTGTTGTCTTGTTGTCCACACTTCGAGTCACTACAGCGGCACACAATCCCCTCATTTCACCTGGAGACGCCAGTGAAAGCGCTTATTGTTTAAGAAAGAAAAGCCCCAGCAGCATCAAAGTCATTCTTATAATGTGTGTGTGTGTGTGCGTACACATGAAGAATTCCCCATGCATCAGTGATAACATTTTGTGAGCTTTCAAGATATTAAACCAAAAAGTCAAACACATACATCTTGTAATAAGACATAATAGTCTATACTCCTGACCTTATAACAAAAGACAGCTCTGTTTGTCATGCTGCGTGGGCTGATAGGTGATAGAATGTTGTTTTGTAGATAAAATACCCAACACACTTTCCAAAAAAATGTCATAAACAACATATTAATAATAGTAGTTATTGTTTATGAATCCAGACATCTATATACTGTGTAACTTTATCTTCTCATATCATATCATCAGCTGTATCATATCATTTTTGGCACTTAGAAGTCAATACACTAGTAAAAAATTGAGGCCTGGTTTCACAGACAGGGCTTAGATTACGGAAAGATTAATAAGTCAATTTAAGTAGCTTTTATAAATGAGCCATAACAAAAACATAACTGATGTGCATTAAGAGACAAAACAATGGCAGTGACATATTTTAAGATATGCCAATGCAAGTTGCAACAGCTCAAACATGCATTTTAGTCTGGAACTAAACTTAAGCCTTGACCGTGAAACTGGGGGTTAATTTTCACTGAGCAGTGTAGATAAAAAATTAGATGCGTAAATCATAGCTGTGAATGAAAGATCATTTCATAAAGTTACACTTGAAAGAGCCGTAGACCCCTTCAATGAGCTGCTTCAACTTTTTGGAACGTTCCCCCAGTTGGCAGGATTTGCCATATTTCCTGATCTGTTTATACTTTTCCATTGGTCAAAGTATACGCTTTGATTAGATCTCAGCGCTCATTTAAAGCAATGTAAAGCAACACGTTTCTTGCATTTACACCTCATCGAAACCTGGCTATGTTACAAGAATGTTGCATGAACTTATAAAACATTCATAGTTGCTTTTGTTTTGATTGTGTGAGTGTAATAAAGTCCTTCCTATAACTCAGGGTATTTTTAATGTCTTTCTTTACTGTAAATGTTAATACATTTTAAACAAATCTAGGGTTGAGTTTTAAATGATTCCACTTTAGTTTGAGCACATGACTAAAAAAAGTATTAATCTAATCAATCAAAACATGTTTTAACTGAATTATTTACAGCCTTTTTGACTGCCTGATTTACTGGATAAGAATCTCATAAACACTCACAATTACAACCTGATAAAATATTTGATCTTGGCATAACTGGAAAAATGCATATTCATTAAATGTATACAACTTTCCAGTTATGATATAAAATATTATTTTACATGACTACGTCATATTTTCAGTTTTTTTCTAGAGAAAGAGAACTCAACCAAAAACAAAATAAATGATTATTTTTGTCTTATTTTAAAATTATTTTTATGGCCCACTACATACTCATTTTATATTGCAGATCTTGTGCTCTTAATTTCTTGGTCCTTGTTTGCCTTTAATAAAATCTCTCTCACTAATAAACAAACAAAAACAAAGTGTGTAATGACATCATCCTCTAGGAAGTAACATGATTTTGGTGGGAAAACAGCAGCAAAAACCTAAGTATTAGCAAAAGATTAGTTTGTTTGTTTTACTCTAAAACACTTTATCTTTATTATATTGTTTTCTAAATTTCAAAAGACGGTTCATATAAAAATGAACTTCAAGTCGGCACCCTCATCTAAGCTAAAACCCAATACCTAACATTTATTTTCATCCAATTAGGATTAGCATTCCCTGTTACACATAATCATAACGTATAACAGTTGAATAAAAACAAAAAAATTGGCCATCATTTTTTGTTCATGACTGGTAAGCAACAAAAAAAAAAGAGACACAAAAACAGCTGACTTTTTTAAATGTCAACATTTAATGAGCTTCACCACTGTACTTCAAATCTACACTCTGAAAAGAGACCGGTGATTTTTCAAAACACAGAACACATCCACAGAGTCCTTCCGGTCCCTCCTCTGCTTTCAGGGCATCGAATGCAAATCTTATATTGTAGCCATATATGTCGTAAAATGTATTCAAATACCATTAACTCTGAGTATAAACTTCAAACTTCCTTATAAAACTTGACAGCAAGTGCAGTACCTTCCGCATTTGGCCCATTCGAGCTTGTGTGTTAGTCTCTTCTCACAGGCTCTGTGTGAATCCGCAAGTTATCTCAGGTATGCCTGCTTCTTGTACGTTCTACAATTACCACGTATTTTGTACGTTTATCTCATCTGACGTCTCTCGGTGAAGGATGCCATGTTAATTATCGTAGGTTGTCTCGCGGGACAAGTATGCTGTGTGATCTAACAGTCAGAGAACACTGGGGTGAGAACATGGTACTTTGTACAAGGATATGACGATGGGAACCACCTCCAACCAATCGCAATTTTAATGACTTTGATTTCTTTATACATGATTTGATAGGAATATAAAAGTCGGAAGGGACATTCAAGTTTTAAATCTCCACATAAAAATAAAAGCGTGGAGGTAAACAACCAAGTCATTGAGCTCGAGAGGTAGAGACCAACAATGTGAATCCATTATATACATATACACAAACAGTTCAGTGTTTCTTTAAAGGAAATTAATAATAATAATAATAATAATAATTAAAAAAGGGCTCTACTTCAATACTCATATCCACAGCTCTGCAGCACACAAGACACAATTAACATAATTGGTTATGTGTTTTTTGTTTTTGTACTTATACTGTTTTGGATTATTTCTTTGTCTACACTTTCTAGTGCAGGGGAAAAATAAAAAGAAGAAAAGAGAGAGAGAGAGAAAAAAAAAATGATATGTACAATTATATGCAAGTCTCAAAAATAAAATAAAATTTCACAGCCCTAAAAAATGTGCAGGCTAATTCAACTTCTATACAGCAGTATTACATTTTTTTTTGTTTGGCGATTTTTTTTTTCTTATACGTCGTTTTTGTTGTAGATTTTGCGTTTCTATTGAAATCTACCTGCTACTCACTTATTTACACACCATACTCAGTGGATCATGGGAAAGCATGCCACAGCACATTGAGGAAGAAATAAAAATATTCATCTAAAAATATATTAAATATTTTTCCATTTGTTTTCTTTTAGTCTGAGAGAGTGCAGAAAGCATTATGGGAAATTGAAGCATGGTTCAGTGCGTGAAGACTACTTCCAATTGCTTTCCAGACCCACAACATATGCCATTCCGAGGCACCCTTTTCAGATCCATTCTGTCCACAAGTCCTTCAACAGAAAAGGGGCATTTGAAAAAGTGGGGGTCAAAGAGGACGACACTGAACTGACATACACAGGATCACAAGTGTGATGCCACAGTCAGTTATAAACATGCACGGGTCTAAACATGCACTCGCAATGGTTTTTGTCACTTGTCTTTAGGGACAAGGTTTGGTAATATACCATTGCAATTATGGAATGGTTTGGTTGACCAAAAGTTCAACCAATTTTTTAACTAATTTCTTTGTTTTTTTTTCTTCCCGTTTTTAGGCTTTTAATTTGGTATTCATGCTATTCTAGATACTCCATCAGGGATTGGAGGGTTCGAAGGTTATCTGAGAAAAACCTCACCATATTATGTCGCTACATGCTAGTTGGGTTTTCAGTCTCGGTAGGAGACAAGCACCGGCAAGATTTCTGGACACACACACACTAAGTCTTCTTTGCTTCAAATAAACCCTTTAAGTACAGGCATTTAGTTTCAAGCCATTTCTTGCATGCTTTGGATCCTCAAGCGCTGTGCCATTCAGTCACTCACCCTCCCAAAGTACTAAATACTGACAACACATCCACATTCAGGAGTACTAAGAGGAGCCTATGAATCAGTATCTCTGCCAAGTGCTGCGCTAAAGAATACTGCTTTTTTTTACTGAGGAAAGTTGAATATGAGACGAAAAGCGAGATACAAACAAAGATAGATCGATAGAGAAAGCAAAAATGGAAGAGAGTCATAAAAATCACTCCGCCGTTGAAGGAAATAAACGCAATGAGTAGCTCACTCTAGTCGAACAAGTGGTCACAGTTCTTACGAGGGCCATCGCTAAAATTGACAAGGCCGGGGACAAATTTATATCGGTTAGCCTACGACAGAAGACCTTCGAGGGCCAGGACAGCGGTTTTCCACCCTAGACGATGGCCCTGGTTCTTGGTAAGGTGCTAGTGTGAGCAAAAAAAAGGTCTGACTCAGAGAAACTTGCCTTCTTTCCATACTACATGAAGCACTGCACTTCCTGTTTCCGTGAATAAATAAAACATGATTACTCACACACATAGTCGTGAAGAGTTTTCCTTCAGCGATACTGGGCAGATTCTGTTGCCCTGCTGTTCAAAATACATTCAAGTCCACAGGGGTCGATTTCATCTGCCGAAAGTACAGGTTCATGAGCAAGAACCTTTAGTATACTACTACAGAGCAGTGGGTATGTACGAACGGACCCCCCGTGACCACGCCCACCCTTCCCGTGTCCCGCTTGAACTCATCAGCAGTGGTTGCTTCTATAAAACTCCCATTTAGTAAGTATTACAGTACATACACATACACATCAGCGACATGGCTAGTCCTAGACTCCAGTGAAATGCTACGCAGGTTTGGGGAAGCCTGGGGGTTAGTAGTCCGTGGGGGGCGAGGGTGGACGCGGGACAGGCCGCGGGAGGGACGTCCTCCGCCACTGTTATCAACACCATCTTCTCCGCCATCCTCAGCTACTCCCAAACTAGAGGAGATGGAGGCATTTCAGAGGGCTGAGCTACTGTTGAGCTGTGGAGAGAAAGAAAGAAGGAAAGAGAAGGGAAGAGAGAGAGAGAAAGGGGATTGTTATGTCTTGCTTTAAGGATAAGGTGATGTCTCCATCTAGTGTCGAGACTAGATTTGTCAGGACACCAAATTTGCAGTAGTTGTTACCAATAATAGTTAGAACAGACATTAAACCCTCTTTTATGTAAAGTTTGCCTAGATAATGACATGTTGGCAGTAGCAACCCAAAGCAAAAACATGGTTCCCCCTAACAACAAGCTATTTGTATTGGAATTGAACAATCCAGTGGTGATTTCAGTCAATTATCGTCTGCCTAACAACATAAAGTCTTTATAAATGACTTTTCAGACTTTTTAGGGGGAATTATCCCCAATTTTTAATAGATTTCAACATGCATAAAGATCAAGATAATTTATTTTAGCAAAATTGACTCTTTTGACTAGGTACAGCTTGTGAATGTTTACACAAATTCAGGGTCACACTCTTGATCTTGATCTGGTGCTTTCTTTATGGTCTCACAGTATGTGATTTGGCAATAGTTATCCATGCTATCTCTGATCACAAGCCTATTATTTTCATAATTGGTCCCCACTTATTTTAATATTACAAGAACCTCTAAGGCAGTTAGATGGTCTGGAACTGGTTCGAAAGCGCGCACGTCCACTGACGCCCCACTTTCATATCACTCATGAACCGCGCACCGTGGCGCACGTATCACGTTCATTCCACTGACAATGTGGATTCTGAAAGTGCTTGTTCGTGGAACGTTCGCGAAGCATGCGTGTTTGGACGAGCTCCGTCAGTGATTCATGCATCGGGTGTGCGCCGAATGTTCGTGGAATACTTTGGTCAATTTCTCGACGCACAAACACGCACAAACCCAATCTATGCGTGATTTGTGAGTGATTCGTGCGCGATCGGCTGTGTGACTGGGCCTTAATATATTCAACTCTTTGGCGCCCATAAAAGTCAAACAATATAAACTAAAGTTCAAGTTCTGGCTAAATGATGATGCCCATGCCCATCAGCAGGTCTGTGGGGGGGTCAAAAGAAGGTAGAAGAAAGACAAGCTGAAAGTCTCATATGAAATACTAAAGGAAAATTTGATACAATACCAGAAAGTGATAAAATGCCCTTAAATGGTTTCAATCTTATTTGAATAGTAGAAGATTAATACAGTAGTACCTCAAGATACGAAAGGCTCAACTTACGAAAAATCCAAGTTACGAAAGCAAAGACGTAAAATTTTACTGCTCTACATACGAAAAGTTTTCAAGATACGAAAGGTTTCTGAAAGTCCGAGATTCGCCCCATAACAATTTTGAAACTCGGGCCGCACGCCGCCATCTTAGTTATAGTAGACTCGCCACCATCCTCCTGCACTCCCATTGGTTCCTGATGCTAGCCAAGCCATGAGATCTTTCTCTCTAATTGGACAGCATCCCTCCCATCATGCATCTTCTATACGTACGTGCTGGCGTGCTTTAGCTCAGCCACTCCGCACCCGAAACGTTAAATTTTTTATGTGTTTTCGTAAGGTTAAGTGTACGTACGTACGTACGTTATCTGCCGTTTGTCCTCCTCCTCCTCTGCCGCCACTTTTGGAGATAGCCTCACTCGAAAGGTAAGCTTCGACATTTTACGTTATTTCATTGTTTATAGGTCAATTTAGCTTTATTATGAAATTTAATGGGGTGTTTTTGGAGGGCTTGGAACGGATTAGCCATTTTACATGTAAAATGTGTTCTAAGATACGAAAAACTCATTATACGAAGGCCGCCTCGGAACGGATTAATTTCGTATCTCGAGGTACCACTGTATAGGTAAGGATAGGTAAGTATTACTTAGGATGCAACTCTTATGTGTGGTGTCCCTCAAGGTTCTATTCTTGCTCCTATTTTATTACCCTTTAAGAAACATGGCATCACCTTTCACTGTTACGGGGACGATACCCAAATCTATCTGCCTTTGGGATCTAATAACATGGGCTTGGGTTTATCTCTAGTGGATGTAAAGAGGCATCTTTACATCCCACCCCCCCCCCCCCCCCCCCCCCCCCCCCCGTCAACAATCTCGAGCAGGCACCGGTCCGCGGCAAAATTAACACACATTTTTACCGGTCCGCGGCACAAAAAAGGTTGGGGACCACTGCCTTAGAACATACAGAGTTTGGTCGTTTTGTTTGATAGTGCTCTAACATTTGACAAACAGATTAGCACAGTAGTCAAAACCAGTTTTTTTCATCTTTGTATTTATTTTAAGGAATATGAGAGGGTGATCCATGCTTTTATTTCTACATGGCTTGACTATTGTAATTCCCTTTATATAGGAATTAACCAAGCATCTCTCAACCATCTGCAGATGGTACAAAATGCAGCTGGCTAGGCTCCTTACTGGTGTGCATAAACAAGAGCACATTACTCCAATTCTGAAATCTCTCTCTGAAATGTTGGCTCCCAATTCGTGACAGAATTGATTTTAAAGTCTTGCTGCTGGTTTTTAAATCCTTCAATGGATTAGCTACAATATATATTTCTGATCTATTATCCGTACATAATCCTGGAAGGTCTCTTAGGTCATCCAACCAGAGACTGCTAAATGTTCCTCAGGCTGGAGATTGTGCCTCTACTGCACAGAATCTATGGAACAGTTTACCTGTTTTTATTAGAACTGCCTCTGCACTGCATGGGATTAAAGAAAAACTCAAAACTTAATTGTAGCTGATTTGTGCTGTGTCCGGTCTGGTCTGTTCTGTGTAATTTATGTTGTACATGGTTGGCGGCATAGTGTACAGCAACTCGACCAAAAATTGTTGTTTTTAATGGTGCTTTATAAATAAAGTAAACAAATCATGACATTCACGCTCACTTGGTTTGATATGGCAAGTCTGATAACCCTGAGGTTAGAAATCTCACAAAATGTAAATTAAAAACTATGTTTATTATAAAAAATATATTTTGGATAAAGTAAATGAAGCTTATTTTCAGGTCCATTAAATTCTTTAAACTGTGATATTATTGTCATAAAATGGATCAAGGCTACAATTATCAGCAGGTCTTGTAATACGAATAATCTCATTCTCACTTATAAAATGTCAAATAATTAATTATTATTTTATTATCTGAATAAATAAAAATATAAACAATTAAAATCCAAATTAAATCGTACTATAATATATATATTTATATAATTGAAATACATATTTAAAATATAAAGTCAATCTGTAAAGAACAACTATCTATCTATGTATTTGTGTATATTGTATATATATATAATAGGGGTGTAATTGTCACAGTTTGGGTTCATTCGGTTTCACGTGTTGCTTTGTTTTGATTTTAGTCACCTGTGCCCTGTCCCTTTGTTAGCCCCATGTATTTAATCATTCTTGGTCAGTTCTCGTCTGTGTAACTTTGTGTGCGTGAGTGCGAGCAATCTACACTGCAACCGTAACAGAAACTGTACACAGAAGTCACGGTTTGTTACATACTTCGGTTTTAGGGTCATGGTTCAATACAAGTTTGGCACAACGAGAAAAAGCAACAAATCCCAAATGCTAGGTTTAACAGACAGTATCGCAAAATACAGTGCATTTAGTCTCCCCTGAGGTAGAACTCTTGCAGAGGCCAAATACATTTTTATAGGGCTGATAAAAAATAGTCACAATCAGTTACAAAACTGAAAAGCATCCCTAGTGTTATAAATGTTCAAAATAAACTTAACTCAAACTTTTCTTTTTGCACTGTTCTTTACACTTGTGAGTTCATTAACATGCAGTGACCATGGCGGATGTACATGAAGATCAATGCTATGCTTTTTCAAGAAATAATGGAAAGATGAGCGATAAGGAGAAAAAGTGCCATCTACATCTGACTGAGCCTACTTCAACTTTCCACGACGAGAGAGCAAGAGATGTGGCTTCCCATTTCCAGGACACGCATATTTCATCACTGGACTTTAGTAGTCAGACAGACTTCCACAACATAAATCGGTGCGATGCCAAGACATCATTCAAAACTGTAAAGGGTCTGATTTTATTTCTGTACACAAAATAAAAACAAAACATTGTGCTTTTGTAAAATAAAGACAACAAACAGGATGCCACTTTCTGCCATGAACCTGCCATGACTGTATGCACTGAACCATGATGTCCTTACTGTGACAGATCAGGATGAATACATGGACCATTACACCTCTAATATATAACAGTAATGATACTGAGATTTTTCACATTACAGTAATACAATTTTTTATGATGGAAAATATTCTTTGTGCGCACATACAATACATACAAATGCGTAAATACATACAAATATATAAATATGTTTTTTTTAATAGCCTGGACATTTGATCATATGATTCACACATAAAATGAAAGCGTATTTACATAGATGGGCAGACTCACCTGATAAAGCTTTTGAAGGCAGCTGATTGGGGGTTGATACAGAGTGGTACCCGATTCCCCTTCTGCTGCTCCAGGATGAACTGATGAATGATCTCTATGTGAAGAAAATAAATAAATAAATAATACTAACAATTTACTATAAATAACAACAGTTTAAAATCTAAAAGCTAAAAGAATAGTTCACAAAAAAAAACCTTTCTCCTGTGCTCAAAAAAATATGGGTTTGGAATAAGAATTAATGACAACAAGAATTAAGTGATGACCATTTTTAGGTCATTCTCATTAACAAGTATATAGCAGGCTAAACCTGTTTACCTGGTAAAGGCATTGTTCATACAACATCAACAATTGTGTCATTATTCTTTGTAACAAAAAAGGTGAAGCGACGTAATTGGCTCAAATGACATGCCAAAACTAAACTATGAATGAAGTGAAGATCTTTTCTAGCAGTAACATTACAAGTCAAAGAATTGATTTTGGAGGAATATTCTGCAGGCAGACTGTATTATCTTCTAAAACTCTGAACTCTTTAATTTGGTAGATGAGCTGTTAAGATTAAAACTAGCGGAGGCAACGTGGAAACTCCTCATGTCGATCCAAAAGGGGTTCCCCTTGCATTGCAAACACGGCTGTCTACCCTAAAGCGCTTTAAATCTCTAGGCGGTCGGTTCCATCCGCACTGATTAATCCTCCAGTGGAAACACGTTGCACACAGGATGGAGGAAGAGGAGGGAGGGTGAAGGGCAGAGTTATTTTGAGCCGACAGCACAGCAAGCCTGCTTTTAGCGACAGACTCTCACTAATACCCGCTGACAGTGGAAGGCAAGCACAGATCCAGGGGCCCCGAATGAAGGGTGAAAACAAGGGACAAAAACAACAGTAGCAGCAGGGGATCTGGAGCAGGAGATGCCCAGCAAGACTTCTGATTAACACGCAGTGGCATGATGTGCCCATGCTCTCAAATAGGGTCAATTCAATTAAGACCTTTAGCTCTTATACACGTCGTTTGCAAACCAAAGTTGAATCAGGACAAAAGGTTAAACGATATTTGGCTCACGTGTTGTATAATGTGTACTGTAATCAGCACCATGCGTAATAGAACTGAATGAATTATCATCAACAGGTGAGAGCGCCGCGCTAACCTTTGACCTGCCGAACTGACGTCAGGTTCTTTTCAAAGCCGTCGTCAAACTTGGGATTGGTGACAGGCTCAAAGTCACTGGTGTAGACACGGCCAGAGGATGTGGTGTAGCAGCATTTGCACATGCAGGTGTGGTACCGCAGACGCCCCTCGTCCAGATATGGATGTGCCAGGGCGTCTTTCGCAGAGATCCGCTTCGACTGCATTAGGGAACAGAATTACTTTGATTGAAATTTCCTTTAAAAGTATAATAAAATGATCAAATAAAATGAATGTTTTAAATTTAAATATATATTTCCATTATCATTCAATTATTAAATATAATTATATTATTAAATATATATATATATACACACACATATTGTGTATATTTCAAACAAATGTATAATCTGCATAATGGATTATAATTATATATGTACCTTAGTTTGTAATTAATGGTCAGCTAATGGTTCGTTTTTAATAATCCAGTTTATGAAAACAGAGTATCAAAAACACTTACTGGATCAAAGACCAACATCCTGCAGAGGAGGTGAACGGCTTCATGAGTTGCTTGACTGGACAGAGTATACAGGACAGGAAGTGAAGGCTGCAGAAACAGGAAATGGTGTGATCAGTTGACTATTTATTCTTTTACCAACCTTATACAGTACATATTCAGATAGACACAGAAACACTATGGCAAAAAAAAAAGAACCATAAAAATGCATGAATGAAATGCATGTGAAAAAGTGTAAATATGAACATAATTTAGAAACACGACCAACTATCTGAGAAGCAGACAAAATATACAAACAGCTTCCTCTAAGCATGTCGACCCCTCTCACGTGAGCCTCAGCGACCGTTCAGCTGCACATAACAGTCTTAAGCATTCAAAACATTCCTCCCAGTAGCACATGATCCTTGCGCCAATAGCCACACACTTATCTGAGGATGTGGGACAGCGGAGACAATGAGCTGGGATATTTTTAACCGTGTCTAATTATCTCCTCCACCCACCTTCCCTCCATCCCAAGCCCCCCAGCCGACTCGCCAAAGAGTTGATTGAAAAAGCCCACCGGTAATTGCCTGTTTTCCCTGGTTAGGTTCTTTGAGCTGAGAACAGATGTGAACTATGGCTGGTGATTCACTCTTTAAAAAGGGATGATGTATTGTCAGGGCTGACTGTACAGCTGATGGAGGTGAATGTGTCGGATGAGAGATGGGAAAGGAATGAATGCTTTCAGCCGTAACTAGAGGCAAGCGGAAATGTGGTGTGCTATTACTTTAAGTGATCAGACCTTCATTGAAGGAAGTCATATCTGAGTCATATCTAGGGACCGGAATAACATGAAGACTTGAAGGTTGGCAACTTCTCAGAACTTCCCAACAGCTGTATAGTAACATGCAGAACACTTTAGAAACTGAATGGAAAACTGGCAACTGCCCAAAACACACTAAAGTGATAAATACCGTATTTTCCGCATATATCCCATGGGTTATACCAGATTTTACAAACCCTGCAGGGGGGGTGCGGGTTATATAAGGGTGCGGGCTATATCACAAATTTTTTACACGTAATAATATTTCAATATATTTGTTACATAAGGACTAAGGCCGTAAGGTTTTTTTGCGGTATTTTCTTTCTGTTTTTCTTTCTTGTGGTTGTTGTTTCTGGCGCTTGTACTATCACTCTGACAGCTGACACTGATAGGCTGTCAGACCTGTCAATCATGCATGAAGACGTGATTGGCTGTGCTGCCATGAGGGCGGGCTCTTCTCATCTCATCCGATGATCAACACCTGTAGAAACGCTTCTTAAGGGACGTGCTGCTGCACAGCGGGAGAGACTGCTCTTTCTTTTTCTTCTGATTCTGACTTGTGTTTGTTTTTTT
The DNA here is from genome assembly GCA_037043235.1 of Rhodeus uyekii. NCBI lineage: Eukaryota > Metazoa > Chordata > Actinopteri > Cypriniformes > Acheilognathidae > Rhodeus > Rhodeus uyekii. The sequence continues at coordinate 2,021,850 of JAWRVZ010000098.1, read as the reverse complement.
ATTGTGTGAATTTCGCGCACAAGCACTGTGTACCGAGCCTGACAGTTAATTGACGTCATGCGAGAAACATTCAAAATTCGAAATGTGAACTTACACAAAAAAATTCATAAATCTATGGGTGCGGGTTATATAAGGGTGTGGGTTATGCCAACGATTCTTTACACAAAACCCCAAAACCCGCAGGCTATATGAGTGTGCGGATTATCTGCACCTTTGGGTCATATGCAGGGAAAATACGGTATATAAAAGAAAAAATTCGTACTGACCCCAAACTTCATAATGGTAGTGTTTGTTTTATTCACTTAAGAGAACCGACTCATAAGAGTAATTTATTTGGGAAACAGTCCACATTTGCAGCACAGATTTGATTCACAAGAAAAGATATGTCTTATAAGAGCCATTCACTCTGGATTGCTGTGTGTTTCTGATACACTAAAAGAAGCTGCACCCTATTTGTGTCAGGCATGCGTGCCAACCGCTAGGCTCCTCTGACAAATCTGAAAGATCATCAAATGATGGGCGATTGAACCCAGTGGGTCAGATTCTGTGTGGGCCGAGCCGAAACTATGCTTGTGCGATTATGAGTCAAGAAGCATACAGGGTGCAGTGATGTACCAATGTGGTGAGGATGCGTATGCGTGAGAGTATGTGATTAAGGAACCACAGTGGGCAAGTTTTTGGTGAGTAGTTGGCAGTAGCGCACTGTGTGTGAGTTATTTATCTGATGGTGTGTGTACGATCAGGCCTTCTGGGGTGGTGTGATCGTGTGCAGGAGAATTAGACAGTATTAGTTAAGGATTACAATGGAATGTGGAATCAGACAGTTAAGGGAGGGAAAGGGCCTCTCCCTGTCCCATAAAGCTCAATTAGACAAATGATGAGTCAGGAAGGTTGACACATGACATCATCTGCCCAGGCTTTCAGTCATCCCAAGCATGCAGGCAGCTCATGTTCTGCCCTCACATTTATGACAGTGGGAGCAATGGTCTGAGCAAATTTGCTACCGTACTTTAAATCTTTGACAATCTTGTGGTGTCAGAAAGGTTTTTAGACCTTTACCCTTTTAAGACTTTTAGACCTTACACAAAGAACTTGACTGAGCTTGATCAGTGGTGTGAGCCTCAGTATATAAGTGACAAGTGAGTTTTACTGGTGTAGTGTTTTTCTCGAATGCAGTGTCCTTACCAAGAGCGACACAACAAGTTTCAGGTGACCAGTAATTTGCCTGTTCACAACGAAAGCGAGCCAATCAACATATATTGTTTAATATACAGTTAAAGCCAAGAATTTAGGAACAATGAGATTTCACTGTGGAAGAGCTAATCTGCACTACATCAGAGAGACCAAGGAAAAGTCCTGTCACTCGTTAGAGCAAAATTTATAAAAGAGCCAAATCAAAAAGGTTTACATGGAAGAGGTTTTATTTCTCCGCACCATGTCACAATGTTAGAACATAATGTAAAAGACTAGTGGTCAATGAATGGGTTACAAGGTACCATTGTGACATCTAAAGAGCAGGGTGAGCAAAGTCTGACATAACAGAAATATATACATAATAAATGGAATTATGTATAAATCATAATAACAAATAAGATATACACAAAGCTGCTATAAAGAAACAAATCCTGATATAACATAATATTTACTGATCCCCCAATAAAATGTTTATGAAATACGAAATAATATTAGAAAATGTTCTATATTAAACAAAACAAACACTTACACTAGGTTTATTAATATTACATATAAAATTTTTTTTAAATTTTTTTAAGAAATGAACACTTGTTCATGCAGTAGTACCTCAAGATACCAAAGGCTCAACTTACGAAAAATCCAAGTTACGAAAGCAAAGACGAACATTTTTACTGCTCTACATACGAAAAGTTTTCAAGATACAACAGGTTTCTGAAAGTCCGAGATTCGCCCCATAACAATTTTGAAACTCGCGCCGCACGCCGCCATCTTAGTTATAGTAGACTCGCCACCATCCTCCTGCTCTCCCATTGGTTCCTGATGCTAGCCAAGCCATGAGATCTTTCTCTCTAATTGGACAGCATCCCTCCCATCATGCATCTTCTATACGTACGTGCTGGCGTGCTTTAGCTCAGCCACTCCGCACCCGAAACTTTAAATACGTACGTACGTTATCTGCCGTTTGTCCTCCTCCTCCTCTGCCGCCACTTTCGGAGATAACCTCACTTGAAAGGTAAGCTTCGACATTTTACGTTATTTCATTGTTTCTAGGTCAATTTAGCTTTATTATGAAATTTAATGGGGTGTTTTTGGAGGGCGTGGAACGAATTAGCCATTTTACATGTAAAATGTGTTCCAAGATACGTATCTCGAGGTACCACTGTACATGTTTACAATATAAAAAAATGGAAACTGTTAAAAATTTTGTTGCCGGTAAGATTTTTTTATGTTTTTGAAAGATCTCACTATAACATTTTATAACATTATAAATGTCTTTAATGTCATGAATAAAATCTGGAAAATTTGTTTAAAAAACCTGAAACTAAATAATTGTCACAAAAATCCTCTTCTTGGCTGGTGACACAAGCCCAGGCCACAGCTATGAGTGAAAGGAGGAGGAGGTACGTGTCATGAGAAGATTGAGAAACGAGCCCCCGGCTTCCGGTAAAGCGGTACCCATGTGACGTCCGACCGCCCCTCTGGCCCAGCTAAACCCCCAGCAAAACTCAGCAACAGGTGCAGGCTGCAGCGTTCCCCAACCGGCTCAGCGTTCCTCCATAATCTCCCCCCGCTCGCTGCGGCTGTGTGGTCCGGGCCATCTCTCCCCAGTATCACAAACAAGCCATTGATCATCCTGGCAGCAAAACAACACAAAGCCCTTCAGGCCCACAAGCGCAGAGAGAGCAGACCTCGCCACACCTGGGATAGGGCCAAGCGAGGACAGACAGGTGGATAGGACTTGTCTGTTTGTTTATTTCTGCAGTTAACATGCTAAAAAAAACAGCAAGGCACGTTTCCTATGGGCACGAGAGGGGGAAGGGGAGCTGATATAGAAGCAGGCCATTAAACGGGGGAACGCTGACAGAGACAACAGTGATTCCAGAGAACACTGAGCAGCAGAGCAGTTAACAGACTGCCTTCTGTATACTTCGACAGGCAGAATCTGAACAGGGTGTGTGTGTGTAACAGATATTGGGTCTCATTCACTAACGTCAAGCGCACACCACAAGAATGAAGCTTGTCGCCCTGGACATCTTTAAAGACTCACAGTTTCTTACTTTTGCCATGTCTTTGTTGCGTACTGTAATCACAGACATCGAATGCAACAAAAGAACTTCAACAGAAGAATTTATTCTTGATAATATGTCAAAAAGACAACATGGTGAAAAGGTTTGATTTGCACAAATATTTGTAAGCTTTTTGAACAAATAAATTGGTGTGAAAAAGTGTTTGCACCCTTCCCGAATTCCTTTTTTTTTTGCACGTTTGTCACACTTAAAAGTTTCAGATCAAACAAATGTAAAGATTACACAAGTAAACACAAAATGTACTTTTTAAATGAAGGTTGCTGTTATTAAGCAAAAAACAAAATTCCAAACCTACATGTGGCCATGTGTGAAAAAGTGATTGCCCCCATAAACCTAATAACTGTTTGGGCCAACCTTAGCAGCAACAATTGTAATCAAGTGTTAGCGATAACTTGCAATGAGTCTTTTACAGCACCATGGAGGAATTTTGGCCCACTCATTTTTACAGACTTTGGAGGGTTTTCAAGCATGAACTGCCTTTTTAAGGTCATGCCACAGCATCTTCATAAGATTAGGTCAGAACTTTGACTAGGCCACTCTAAAGTTTTCATTTAGTTTTTCTTCAGCCATTCAGATGTTGACTTGGTGGTGTGTTTTGGATCATTGTCCTGATCATTGTCCTGCAGCAAAACAGCCCCAGACCATCACACTACCACCACCATATTTTACTGTTGGTATGATGTTAATTTTCTGAAATGCAGTGTTACTTTTTTACGCCAGATGTAATGGGACACACACCTTCCAAAACACCTTCACCTTCTAGTATTTTCCTAAAAGTCGTGGGGATCATCAAGATGTTTTCTGGGCCTTCGTGTTCTTTTTGCTCAGCAGTGGGTTTTTTCTTGGAACATAGAGGGAAAACTGACTTTAACTACTGAGGCCTGCAGTTCCTTGGATGTTATTGTGGGATCTTTGTGATCTCTTGGATGAGTCGTCGCTGTGCACTTGGGGAAATTTTTGTTGGTTGGGCACTCCTGGGAAGCTTCACCACAGTTCCATGGTTTTGCCACTTGTGGATAATGGCTCTCACTGTGGTTCACTGGAGTTCCAAAGCTTTATAAAGGGCTTTATAACCTTTTCCAGACTGATAGATCTCAATTACTTTCTTTCCCATTTGTTCCTGAATTTCTTTACAGTAGATCTCGGCATGATGTCTAGCTTTTAAAGATCTTTTGGTCCTATTTAAGTGATTTCTTTATGTTAAGTTATGGCAGTAACCAGGACTGGGTGTGGCTAGAGGAATTGATCTCAGGTGTGATTAAACTTTTTCACACAGGGTCATGTAGGTTTAGTTTTCCGTCATCCTTTGGCTAGTGTTACGTTATACAATCATGCTCTTATTTATGCAAGTGCTTTTAAAACATTAGAGAGTGAAAATACATAAAAGAGGACGCAGTGCAGTACTGGCGAGCGTCTGTAAATCTCCTGTCTGTCTAACACATTCATGCGCACAGAAAACCACTTCACAGTCCGCACAAAATTACGGCAAAATGCCTGTTTTGTCAAGTATCCTCAAAAGCACAGTTTTAAATGAGTTAAAGTCTTAAAAAAACATAATGAGAAAATGGGATACATGTCAGAGAAAATCATTCACTGCTCTTGACTTAATAATTTTTGTATCGTTAATAAGGACTAATCTATATTTAATTTATTATTTATGCAGTGAAGACTGTGAAGTGTTTGATAACTTTATTCAACTTCTGTATATTTCCTTCCTGTTAGACATACCTCAAAATCTTAAAGCACTGTTTACATAGGTCAAAAACAACAAAAAACAATAATGCTGAGCATTTTAGCACGGTATGTAAAAATCTGAATCGGTCTCACTGGGCCAATAAAAAAAAAGCCCTTATATGTAAAGGGCACAGATAAATGTGACATTTATTATAATAGTTACGTGAAGATTGTGTTAGGTTAATTTTTATTAAAAGTAAATTGTTACAAATTGTTATAAAACCTAATAAAATGTTAAAATCGATATTTTTCAGTCAATGTAATGTTGAATGACTAAAATGAATGGCTAAAATTGAGAATTAGTTTTTTCATAAACATCAGTACCAGTATTGATATCAGTAATACAGATTTTTTTCATAATTAGATGAAAATTACTTAATACATTTAATACATTAAATATAGATTAGTCCTTATTAAAGCTACATGTGAAATTACAATATAACAATGTTAAGTGCTATTAATTGCGATTAACTACAGAAAAATGTGTGATTAGCTATTTTTTTAACTGACTGACAGCACTAATATATGCACTATAGAATTTTGTGTGAGAACCTATTCTGTTCACATTAGTAAAAACAATTGTACTAAAATGTTATTGAATGAGACCCATTGATTGAAAAACAGATGAAAAAAATTAAAAAGAAAGAAAAGAGATTAGATGAGAGAGAGAAAGAAAGAAAACAAAGCAGAGATGTGGCATTTTTTAAAGCAGAGTGGTGCTCTGAGATAGAATAACATTCATGCAGGGCAGGGGTGTAACTCTTCCATCGCTTAAACACACAGTCAGGCTCTGTGAAAGCATATCTGTTTCCGGTTTCAGTTCGAATGGTAGCACTTAGCGCTGGTTTGCGACAGGAATGGAGACATCGTTGAACAGCATATCTCTCAGAGGCACTCAGATGCCCAAACTAATCTGGCTAAGTGTTAGAGCCAATATGGCGAGGATGAAGATCCCAAAAGCCCCTGAAGGATCTCATTTCAAAACAACCCAAATCAGATCTTCTCTATTTATAGCACAAGAACGGCACAAGTGTCTGAGGCCTCTCCCATTGATGGGAACATCAAGACGAACACATTAATGACCGGTCTTTAAAATGTTAATTGGGAGCTGTGAAAGTGTTACCACACTGTCAAAACAATGTCTGTATCTTCTGCAGGCGAGCAGAGCTTCAGATGCGATGATTTCCCTTCCAATATATGAGTGCTACATTAATACTTTTGAAAATTAACATAATATAATATAATCCTAATACTATTTTTGATATTTTAAACAAGACACTGTGAAGCAGGAGCAGACTGAGATTAAAAAGTGAGTTTTCACAACCGGTCCGCAAACAAATCACGTCATAAACCCACCACCTCATTATGCAGAGAACAATTTTTAACACCACTTACTAACTGAAAAAATATAACAACACAGAAATATAAATGCCATTTTTTTTTTTTATCGAAATGGTTATCATTAACATTAATGAATGACTAGCATACTTCTTGCATTGTAATTTGGTATACATATTAAATACTTTGAAGAATTTTTACACAGAGGCACAGTTTAATATCACTAAAGTTCAATACCCACCATAAAATCAGTCCATATAACACAATGCTCTGGTATGGTAAGATTCGCATTCTTTTTTTGTGCAGAATGTGAACTGTTATAGTATCTGTCATTTTATGGAATAGAGTTGCAAATATGGAAAGGAGAGTAAAAATTCTTATGACAGCAAAACAGTAATATTGTGAAATATTATAATAATTTACAAATTAAAACAATCAGATAATAATTAGGTGCTAAATCAGCATATTAGAATGATTTCTGAAGGATCATGTGACTCTGAAGACTGGAGTAATGATGACTAAAAATTTTCTTTGATTGATTGAAAATTGAAAAAAAAAAAAAAAAAAAAACTTTATGTTGTTTCTACATTAATTTGGAGGTTAAAGTTGCAATATGTGATTCTCTACAGAAATATTTGCTGTTTCTGAAAATTCAGCATTTCCATCACAGGAAGAAATTCATTTTTAAAAATATTTTATAATGCAAAACAGTTATTTAAAATTTTAATATTTCATTTCATTAGTTAGTTTTGATCAAATAAATTCAGCCTTCTTCTTTCAAAAAGAAGTCTGAAAACAGATATACAAATATTCACTCTTATCTTCTGTCCGATATACTAAAAACTGCAACGTTAGTGTTTCCTTGTGTATTGTTTGATGAATAATGTAAGCTAAATGGCATTCGAATCTGAGATTCAAAGGCCAGTAGTAGTTTGTATCCATGGACATTAATTTATCAATTTTTATCGTATATAGTTGGCAAATATTGCTGTCTCACCTCGGCTCGAATTCTCAAAAGCAACTTGCTGCTCGGCTTCTCTAACAATAAATCCAGGCTTCTTCGATTTGATTGGCTATATAATATTTTGACATTGACAAGTGCTTTTAAACAGCTGCACTGAGCCGGTCTGATCACGCTAAATTGATTAGAATTTTGACTCAAGTGGGCCATTTGTCTGGGCCGACAGAAGGCTTGAGCCAATATACATAAAATAAAAAATAAAAAACATATACATCTACATACATGTTGTGTACATTGTACAGCAGCCCACCGGGAACTAAATATTTAAATATATTTAATAAATTTATTAACAAATGTATTTATTTGTTTAAATAAATAAAAATGTTATTAAGTATATTAATAATCTTATAACACTGTCATCAAAATTCCTTTTTCTCCTAGGGTATTTTTAACCAATTATAAAAATAATAATAATTATTATACATCTACATGCCTCATATAGTCTTAATATTACTATGCTTTTTTTCAATTAAGTTCAACGGGTATGCAAACCTATAGTCAGTATTAAAACTTAGTAAAATAAGTGTATTTTAGTGTCACGTGACAATTTTTTATAGATGAATAAGTGACAAAATAATTAGTATTTTTTGCAGAGTACTTTCCATCCCTATTGTATTTGCACAGGAAATGGCCGATGATTCATCGGTTGAGTAGCATGGATTTGCTGAAACCCCTGTGTCTGCCTCAATAACCGAACACAGGTTATTACACGGTGCTGTCACACAGAGAGGGGGATATAAAACGTACGCCATCTGTTAGCAGGTGCCATAGAGTTCAGTTTGGGGTAGACATCAGGCTACGCAGCCCCTGGTGACGTGAGAGGAGCCACATCTGCTCCAGCTCTACACACGGTCAGCATGCAAGACCCCCTAAAGCCATTAAACAACACCCCCTCTGCTCCTTCTCCCTGCTTTATAAAAGCCCTTACTGTAAGCCCACCCAGCACTGGGGTCATCACTTTCTGACCTGAGTGTGTGTGTGCGTGTCCTGTGAGAGAGAGAGCGAGTAGGCGGAAATCTGATCTGATCATGTTGCATCTCTGCTAAGGCGGAAAAATCAGCATGGACCCTAGCATACATCTGTTTCCAAGAGCTCCCTGCCGGCTTTTACATACACAGCACACAGGTGGTGACTTACAACTACAAAGCAGAGGAAAGTTTTAATGAGCAGAGGTGGCACTTGCATAATCAACTGCAAGCATCAATTTTGTCAAAGATGTTTCTTCTACCCAGGTTTGCGTTCTGAACAGACAACGTGTCTCTATCGTGTTGTCTTCGCTCGAATGCACACAAAACAAACATACAGCATGACCAGTGCGGTTCAATTCAAATCGAGAAGTTTCTTTTAAAGAACCATTTAAAAAGATTCACAAGTCATCAGTTTGAATCAGTCTAACATATAAATCTGCCATAGCATTTACTTAACATCTGAGACACTTTCTGGCAGGATGTTTATAGAACAAAATACTTTAAGACAGACATTCACAAAAAGGTTTTGATGTAAAAAAGAAGAAAAAAGAAAAGAAAAAAAAAGAAGAAAGAATTTGGGCTATTTATATATTGTAAAAAGTAAATCCTTTACAAAACTTTTCAATTATAATGTATTTAACTAATTAGTTGTTTATTTATATAATTTAATAATAACAACAAGAACAAGAACAAATACTATTCTTATATATTTGCAGTAACGACATTCAGGTGAGTAATAACTACAAAACATTTTAATGAGGTTGCACTTGCATTATCAATAAACAAGCATCAATTCAGTCCAGTATAATTAAATATTATATTTTATTTGTAATAATAATACAAATTTAGATTATTCAATATATTGCTATATTATTCAATAATAGTAATTTTTTTGGGTGAACAAAATGGGCTCAATTGTGATTTGATACAAAAGTCTGCATTTATTCTAAAAATTTAATTAATTGTTGCCAAGTAGGAACAAATGGCTTATTAAAAGAGACCGTATAGGAAAACACTCCTTCGCAAGAGTTACTCGGTCAACCAATTTGGTCCTCCCTGGTTAAGCTAGTTAAGAAGCCCAGTAAGCACATAAAACACTATATTCAAAACACACATTCATATGCCAAACCTTTCAATAGGGCTGACAGACCCCAACCTCTCACTTCCTTACATGACAGCTAAGGTATAGGGTCTCTTTATATCCTCCCACTCCAGAGGAGGCTAAAAGCTTCCTCTCTTTCTAGTGATGGTAAGAGCTTTGCAAAATTAATAGAAGTAATGAGGTCCCCTGTGGAGGCAGCCAAGTTGATCTTAAGAGTCAGACCTCTTTTTAGATCTCTCAAGTCCTGCTTTCTCTTGGACAGATCTCGTCTCTTTCTTCCTCCACCTATCCACTCAGCCAAATCCTGAGCGACTGTCTCTATCTTGAGCATGGGCATTAAAGCATACTGCATTTCTCAACATTGTTGTCGAGAACTACGCTGAAATGCCTCTTGAAATCCCTCAGCTAGACTCTCTGGAGACCTGCTCCACTCACTGCCATCTTTTTCACTCAAAAGCTTTCTTGATAAGCTATTCACCTTGACAAACGTGAAGGTAAAGGTCTGGTGTGTCATGTTCACCAGTCATTAAGACTCCAGCACTGACTTGTATCGTAAAGCCACTTCACCCATCTAAACATACTTCATTGCCCTGACTTCTCCAACCTTCACCCATTAAATGGTGACAAAAAGCAGTTATCTATAGAGAACAAAACAGGTGTTTTACACACACACACACACACACACACACACACACACATATATATATATATATATATATATATATATATATATATAAACCTGTTATGTATAAAACACCTGTTTTGCTCTCTATATTCATTTAATGAGTAAATGTTGGAGAAGTCAAGGCAATGAAGTATGTTTAGATGGGTGAGGTGGCTTTAAAATCTGGTTTATTTTGTGTGCGTGCGTGTCTGTACTCGTATTATGTGCGTGTGTGTGTACTCATATTTTCAAGCCTCTTCACCCATCTAAACATACTTCATTGCCTTGACTTCTCTAACCTTCCCCCATTACTTGAATATAGAGAACAAAACAGGTTTAAATGCACACACACACAATATAGATATATTTCTTTCTAAAACATCTTTCATCCTCATCCTTTTCACCAAAAATGTGTTTTGGGTGGACCGATCAATATAAAGAACATCAAACACCACAAAGAACAAAACAAACTGTGATCTTAGGTTGAGCCAGGATCTGCTAAAACTGTAGGATATTGGAAAATAATGTATTTGCTTTTAACAAAATTCTCAAATGTCCTCAGAGCTCTCATAATTAAAGACATTCATTAGTGTTTCATAAAGGCTTTTATTGAAAGTACTTGAAAAGATTTAATATTTGCAATGTTGACCTTTCTTTCTCAAGACCTCTGCAATTCACACTGGCATGCTGTCAATCCTGACTGATGGCAGCCCATTCTTGCATTATCAATGCTTGGAGTTTGTCAGAATATGTTGGTTTTTGTTTGTCCACCCGCCTCTCGAGGATTGACCACAAGTTCTCAATGAGATTAAGTTCTGGCCACAAACTGTTCTTGGATGGCTGGGAGAAGTTGCTCTCGGATTATGCTTTTGCACCATACTTTATTCATGGCTGTGCTTTTAGTTAAAGTTGTGAGTGAGCCCACTCCGTTGACTAAGAAGCAACCCCACACATGAATGGTCTCGGGATGCTTTACTGTTGGCATGACACAAGATTGATGATAGTGCTCACCTTTTTTCTCTGGTTAAGCTTTTTTACGGATGCCCTAAACAATCATAAAGGGGAAAGTCTGTCCCTGATGTTTTTCCTGGAGAGAAGTGGCTTCTTTGATGCCCTTCTTTACTTCCTCGAAGTCTTCACCACACTTAGATGCACTCACACCTGCCTGCTGCTATTCCTGAGCAAGCTCTGCACTGATGGTGCCACGATCCCACAGCTGAATCAACTTTAGGAGACTGTCCTGCCCTGGTGCTTGCTGGACTTTCTTGGGCCTTCTTCACAACAACAGAACCTCTCTTCTTGAAGTTCTAGATGACTTCTAGATGACACTGACACTGGTCAAAATAAACGGTTGACTTGGGTGCAATTTTGCTGTAGCAAAGTTATGTTGTTCAGGGAAGAAGGAGGTAGGAATCGTTGAAATGTTGCCTCAGTTTTTATGATTATTATTATTTATACTTTCATCTTTCAGGACTCAAACCTACATTTTAGGAGTTTAGTGATAAAAAATGTATTTAGATTTAAAAAATAAAAAATAAAAAATAAATACTATGACCAGAGTCCAGTTCACAAACAAATGACTCTTAATAAGCAGTTTCATCGAAGATTCAAACATCACTGGTTTCAATCAGCCTAACAAATTAGTCTCTGAAACGGTCACAGCAGTTAATATTTGACTCACTTACTGATAGGAATTTTACATGTCGTTACGTTGTTTAAGATAGACATAAATAATAAAATAAAAAGTATGTTACATAGCATGAGATATATTTTTAAATAGTAAAAAAGGCAATCTTTTGTCAATTTCTTCAAAATTTATTGATATAATTTATATTTACTGATATAATAATTTATTACAACATAATAACAATAATAAATATTCTTCTTTTCATTATTATTAATGTTATATGACAGTTACCTAAAAACTGAAAGTTTTGGCAAACACTGACCCAGATAAATGATCAGACACATGTCATCACAATACCCCATAGACCCCTCAGAGACCCCTGTTCTTTCAGTCTCCAAAGCCTGTTACATATAACGGAAAGCTGAGCTGATTAACATGATTAAAACATCTTGCTCTAGGGCCTGTCGACCACACACAGGAGGCAGCATCGAGTGACAAGGTCAGCCAAATGTCAGTATGAGTGTGTGTGTGTGGGATCTGGCTGGGATTAAGACTAGTGAATGTTGACCAGAGAAACAAGTGCCTCTTCATATATAGAGCTAAATGGTAAAGACATTCTCCAGTCTAGCAGGTGCAGGTCTGAATGTGTGTGTGTGTGTGTGTGTGTGTGTGTGTGTGTGTGTGTGCAAAGAAGGCAGGCTTCTTGGTGAGCCGCCAGGCATCAGGTCGATGCAAAGCAGGAAGCAGAGGTCCACAGCCCTTGCGCTGCAGTTCCTGTTCTCTGCAGTGTATCGCCTTCTCAGTGTAGCTGTATAGAGCCACAGAGCCAACACCCAGCGCCAAATCACTCATACACCCTCTCAAATACGCACATATTCATTCTCACACGCCAAGAACAGCTTTCTATATACTCTTTCAGTTTATCAAATGACCAAATGGCATTTAGAGATGGAACAACTATTTCGAACCTTTCATCAATTCATTAAGACATGTTGAAGGAATACAGCAGAAGATAAAATCTGAAATTTATGAGCCACAAGCAATTGCAAAAATATTTCAAATGTCAGCTGATAACCAATATAGAATTTATAGATCACTCATCATTACTATTTCTGTTTTAATATTTATTCTACACACTAAATTGCTGTGCACAAATACTGTAAGTCAATAATAGCGGTCACGGCTCTTTCTCCGTCCCTCCCTTTCTCTCTCTCTCTCCACTTTCATCAACTGATCAATCAGTCTGTCAGTGGATATGATGCAGGGCAGGAAATGGAGAGGCTGCAGGAGGGAGCCGGAGCGGGAGAGACCCAGAGCGAGTGGAGCGCTGGGAAATGCAGCAAAGGCTGACGGGAAATTTCTGCGCTCTGGGGGCACTAGGAGCGACTCGATTCCATAAACAAGGTGCAGGATCGGTCAATAGTTTCCGTCATTCAGCGACAAGAGTGAGTCACCATGGCAGCGCCACAGGGCTTGGTTATAATCAGGCTTCCTGGGACCGAAAATATCAGTGCAAGAGCCTTTGCACAGCATATAATCCACTAATGAATCATTGTGTTTCACGATGCTGCTTCCAACACCATGGGCCTCGTTTTGGGGAACATTGTTCAATGTCAGACTCACCTGTTTATGTGGTCCTCTCAGGATGTGAGCTCTGGCCCCCTCACACGCCGTCCTCATGGCCTCCAGAGACGGAGTCCCCAGCAGATCTGTGATCAAGTCCAGCTAGTATATAACAAGAAAAAGAAGAGTGTCATAAGAAGTGTTGTATATATAATGAATATAGCAAAAATAAAAATAATACAAGCTCTTTGTTCGTAAATACTCTACTGAGATCCAGGAATTAGTTTTTAGCTACTGTAGTATTTCTTTTCTGTTCTTTAAAAAAATTAAAGCACTCACTTTATAGATACGATAATAATTGAAATAGAGAATATATTTGCACACATATCACCAAATATTTTGATAATTAAAAATGTAATAATATAATATTTATAAATAGTAAAATAATGGCCTATTCTTATTTACATACAGCATACACGTACTGTATATGTTAATAAATAACCAAAAATAGAAATGATTTAAAACATGAAATAACTGAATATAATAAAAGAGAAGGAAGATTACAAAGAGAAAAATAAGAGACTAAACACATGTTTCTGATCTGTACATAAACAAACTAGAGCAGAACCATGTTCAAGTAAATCAAATTCTTTACTGGAGAGAATTTAATGAGCCTTAAAGGGGATGTCGATGTGCTGTCGGTGCACATTCAGGGCTGTGGGGACGGGAGTAGTTGCGTGCGCACACACAAACACAGACACACACACACACACACACACACACACAGCCAGAGAAACAGCCAGTCCTAGAGCCTCTGACACACCGCAGGGCCAGTATTATTAGAACATATGTTTTAAAATCTTCTGTGTGAAATTCATAAAAATAAAATTGAAAAGTGTATCTATAGTCATAGTTTTCAAAGACTTTCAATGTTATGTTTATGAAATTCTGAACAAATTAATACTAGAGGACTCTGTGTACATTTGAAAACGAGATAAGGCTGTCTGAACCGTTGATGGTGTTGAAACACACAGCCTTCGAGGACAGAGGGCTTCTGGGTCGTGGCCACACTGGGGCTTCAGTACAACAGAGCCTTGAGCTGCCTTCACGCTCTCATTAGCATGGTCGTACAACATTTGCCAAAACAACTCTTCTTTAAATTTAATTGAAACATCATTGTCCAGGATTTCCCTAATAATGTTACAAATGTTTGACTCTATAATAGCACTACTATTGTAACATTTCTTGTATCTTTAAACATCAATCCATTTGATAATTCCTTTTTTATATCCTAAGAAAAAAATATTGAAAATATAAAAAATTGAATTTCCATTCAAAAGCAAAGACAATTGAACATTAATATATAAATATTTAATAATATTAAAAAGAATCAGACTTTTGCAATTGAATCCAAGCAATAAATTGCTGTCCCTGGCCAAACCAGTCGGAAACCTGTTGCCAAATGTTTTGTTTAGTTGCCACAGTGAACTTTGGCTCGAATTTGATGCACGGAGAGTTTTAATTCTGAACCCTGCTAAAGCTCATCTCTGAGCTCGTCTCTACTGAACACATCTGAGAGGACAAACGATCCACAGTCATACTGCAGTGAGAACAGTTAGAAGTGTCCCTATCACCGTGTAATACTGCAGACTGTAAGTTTAGGAAAAGGTCAATATGAAAGTCACAACACGAGTAGGATTTGTTCCTTAGCTGTTCTACAGCTGATTTAAAGTATCAGAGGGCCCTGATTGGTTGTTCCAAGAACAATAAATAATGTTGACAGGAACATTTTCTACTTGAATAAATCTCATGGAGCTGTGTGAAAGGGCCAGTTCCTGCCTACAGATCGTGTGCTGAGCATGAGCGTAGGTGAATACCTGTTGGATGGGACTCTGGGCCTGGAAGAGGATGCGTCGGCCAAGCAGCTCGGCAAAGATGCAGCCCACAGACCAGATGTCGATGGCGTTGGAATAGTGCCTGCTCCCCATCAGGATCTCTGGCGCTCTGTAGTACTGCGTCACCACCTCCTGAGTCATGTGACGCGACTCGTCCAGCTCCTCCACTCTTGCCAGGCCAAAGTCACAAATCTGTGCGCATATGACAGTTATTTGCACACTTATTAGGTTGACATGTGGAGTCTTAGGTTGCATATATTGACAGGGATGGAGAAAAGATATTTTTTTCAATAAATAAAGCAATAAAAAGAAATTAGGTGGAGAGGCTCATTCACGTTTTAACCAAAGAGATAAACACTAAAAGCGCAATAAACACAAGACCCAATTTTCAATCATCTTGAGCTGCTTGAGTGCTCCTGGGAAAGAAATAAATGAGAAAAATATCTCTGCCTCTTCTCTCCACCCTCTCTCAGAAAGAAGGCACAAAAGAGCCTAACATGCATTACTAACAATTTACCCAAGCAGCTCCACCCAGTATATCCCAGTGGCCTAATTTGATGCGTTCCCATAAGACAAATTCAAATCCTGCAAGTAATGCTAAAACATGCACTTTATTTAAATGATTTCTTGTTTTTCTTGTTCCATTCACCCAATGAGTGACAGGCTGCCAAGGTGTTGCTATGTGGTTTCTAGGGTGTTCTCAGTGGTTGCTAGGTGGTTAAGTCAAAAGAGCCCATGTTTATGCTTTTATAGTCAAGCCTCCATCCACACAATTTAAGTGAAATCGCATAAAGAATGCTAGAATGCTTTATGCACATAAATTGTGATTGAAAGATGTGCACTCAAAGGTTAATTGTTAATTGTTATTTTTCTATTATTTATATACTATTGTAGCATTTATTCATATTTTGAATGAGCTTTTATTTTTATAGTTTCAATTTTGATTTTTGGGGTATTTTTTTATTTTAGTCTTTTTCTTTTATGCGCTTTTTGTGATTTTTAAATATCTATTTAGCTTTTATTTAGATTCACATCAGTTTTAATTTTAGCCATTACATTTTGTATGCCTGTTTTATTCATCCACAAGGTACATATTGATATTTATTGCTGAGGATTAGGAATGCGTTCATTTAGCTGCATATTAACGAGCCACAGAGCACACGCTAATAATAGAAAACATTTTATGGATATAAAAGGAATCAAATGTGAATAATTCAAATTCAAAGCGGTGTTAAACCTAAATCAGATGGACAAGACCAAAAGAAAAGGTCTAGCACGTCAGAGCTAAATGAGAGAAACATTCTTCCTTTTCGGAAGTGGGGATTAAGGACTAAATGAAGCAACGCATGCTAAATGATTCCCTTTCTGTGGTCCAACAGCATAATCTATTCCCACTCTCCCCTCAAGCGCATTTCTCATGCTGCTGGGTGAGGTCAGCACGCACATACATCGAGAATATCTCTCTCTCTTTCTTTATCTCTCTCTCTTTCTTATATCTCCCATATCACAACCTTCCTTTCTTTTTTGCAGCTGGGCTCTCGCTATGGGATCCAAAATGAAGATTTATGTCAGGAACTGAACAGATGAATCAATCCCAAGGGACCCTGACCCCCTGGAGCCAGAGATTGTGTGTTAGTGTGTGTACGCTGGAACTGTAGACCTGGCTTGGCCAGATAGATATGAAGCGTCCTCGGAAGAAAGGAATTATAAAGACAGAATTCAAGGCCCATAGGCTAGAGTGTATAATGCTAAAATAGCAGGAGACCACAGAGACAAAAGAAGCCAGTACAATAGAGCTTAAACAGACAAAATCTCTCATATTTGTACAAGAAAAAGTGTTAAAAGTACAGCTAAATGTGGCATTTATTATAATGCTTGTGAAGACTATTATAGTCTTACATTTTTTAAATGATGGCTTTCAATTATACTGTTTAGGTTGAAAGTCCATAATTACCATTACCTCAGAAATTGAGAAAATCACTTTAATACATTAATGGTATTGTTAGATACTGGTCTTCCTTCATAGTATCTTTATGTTGTTTATAAATTAATTTGGAGATTTAGAGTGAAAATATGTATTATAATATATTTTAAAAAAATGATAAAAAAATGATATATATCTATATATATATCTATATAAAAATATTGTAGGTGCGATTAATTGTGGTTAATTACAGAAAAAATAATTACTTAAAATACTAATCAATCCCAGCTGAATTAGAAAAGACTACATATAAAAATAGTAAAATCTTAAACACGTCAACATTTTCACTAACCTTAAGCACACAATTGCTGTTGACCAGCAGGTTACCGGGTTTAATGTCTCTATGCAAAATGCCAGCTGAGTGTAGATACTTCAATCCTGTGGAAACAACATATAGAGCAGTCATTAAAAACATTTTCAGGAACAAAAACTGATATGAAGCATATGCTATGCAGGTTTCTTGTTTGGTTTGAAATATAATCCAGTTGACATATAAACAGACTTGTGCCCTATGGTGACATTTTCACTCTAGGATGTAATACAGCTTTGTGTCACTTAAAAACATTGAAGTTATATGCGTTTCGTGTGATTCATTAGGAATAAGGTTAACTGGTCCCTTTAAAACTTGTCAGTTGTCCTACAGTAAACAAAATATCAAAAAGGGGATTGGTGCTTCCATTCCCATTCTAATACTCTTCTCATTGAGAATATGATAGTAAGGGACATGTAGTAGAGAAATGCGTGTTTTTTTCTACGTGTTTCTCTATCCATCAGATCTTAGTGAAGAAAGACTTAGAATGGACAATGTTTCAAGATTTTGAATAAAGGGTTCAGTGTGTGTGTGTGTGTGTGTATCTCACCTCTGAGGATCTGGTAGAGAAAGACTTTGACATGGTCAGAGCTCAGGGGCTGTGGAGACACGATGATCTTATGGAGGTCACTCTGCATCAACTCCGTCACCACATAACTGCGGTTATGTCAAGGGAAACAACTTAGCCAAAAATAAGAGCAGGACGTTCACACATACAGTAGAGCAGAGCTTCGAATGATGGGCAGTATTAGCACTCATCTAAAAACGGAGCCAATGGATTGGGAGTTCATGGGGAAGTGGAGAGGGTGAATGTGAAGAGGACTAGCATTTGTCTAAAGCGCCACTCCTAAACCGGAGCACAAAGTCAAGAGTATTAGTCACGCATTACAATTTCTTTTAATCACAGATTTTACAGACATAAAATATGATGATGGGGCTTACATTAAACTCATACCCAATTTTTTTTCAGTAGAGCCGTTTAAGTAGACTTTGTGGAGTAATCAGGAATACAAAAATAGCAGTTGTTATGGCCGGTCAACCGGTGCATCTCTAGAAAAGAATTACATTTTTGGATAGTATGCGACCAAACTGGATACAATTTTCAAGCCTTGACACACCGACAAAAAAAAAGAAAGTGGCATTACATTTTGCTTTAGACGGACAGCAGGTCCTAACACCTGTTCTGCCAAACACATGGCACTGGGAGGCTTTGCAGAAACATCAGTGCGTGATGATGTGGCTATTACACAGTGATGAATGAAGACGCAGAAAACACACACAGAAAGTGTTACAACAGTCATTGAGTGAGCTGAATCCAAGAGGGAATGTAATCCAATCAACACAACTACTATTACTGTAACTCACTTCATTATGTTGTGACCGTCAGGGCACAGAAGAACATATTAGGGACAGAAGAATATATTACACCTCCCATTATAATTCCCAGAATATCAAGCACACATTCGGTCAACATTCGGTCCAGCTAATAAACACAAACCGGAGAACCGACACTTCCGGGTATCTAGGTCTGAGGTCCCCCCCCCATTATGTGGGGAGGAATATTGTTACATGATCTTCACCTGGAGACACACAATATGACTCATTCATGTGCTAAAGAACGAACAAGGAGCAATTATCTGCTTCTGCGCTACTAGTCTCTCAAAATAAACACCAACTTCAGCAATCAACACATATGAGCGCAGACTGCTGTCAGTAAATACGGGCGATGGAGAAAGCGTAGGAGGACTTCCTGGCAAAGACAAACCGCCTGTGATCTTCCTTTTATAAACATAAAGATGAGCTGCTCTTTGTCACTCGGTCCAGTCGAGCGTTCGCACTCGCTGTCAGGGAGTCACACACACAAAGCTTTGACAGATGCAGATCTGTGGTTCAAAAAAACCCAGCCAGTCATCTACACTGTGGCCGAGTCAGCAGAGGCAACCCTCCTGTGCGTGTGTGTGTAATAACTACAGCTGAGCATGCAGGACTGCTTGATTGACTGTCTGCTGGGACAAGCTCATCTTCTACCCACCCCTCAGTTTTCCCTTAAGTTTCACAGCTACAAGAGTGTCACAAGTATTTTCATGCCATCTTTCACAGTGTCGCTGCAAATTGACACGGCTTCTCTTCGAAGCCTTGGACATATCTCTCTTCCTCTTTTTGTGTCTCTTAGGCAGGTTTTTTAAATAGCTCTCTCTACATATTTATGCCAGGTTTCACAGACAAGGCTTAAGCCTAGTTCAGACTAAAATGCATGTTTGAGCTGTTTTAACTGAAAGCAACTTGTACTTACACATTTTAAAATAAGTCAGTGCCAATGATTTGTCTCAAAATGCGCACTAATAATTTTTTTAAGGCACATTTAAAAAAAAAGCTACTTAAAATGTCCTAACTGAACTAAGGCTTAATCCTGACTTAATCTAAGCCCTGTTTGTGAAATCAGGTCTTAGTTTTTTTTTTAAAGTAATAAATCTTGCAACATAACTACAATAAATGTGCGATCACACTAGTCATTTCAATAGGAATCTGAGGGCGAAGATTTCTCTACGCAGATTTTGCAACGGGTTCAAGTTGGTCACACTGACTAACAGAAGGTTGCTTGACTTGAAATGACTTCTCTCTGAGCTGTGCTTTATACATCAACATTAAACAATGAAAATGTGTTTGCTTATGAAATTGTGCCACCATTTCACTAATGATGAATCTTCAGAATACTTTAGCAACCATATAGCAAGTCCCTGAAAACCAGCCAGAACACTGGCAATGTGGCAGCACCTTTTCTTCAGAAAATCTAGTTTTGTCCCTACAATTTGACAGCTTATGGACTATAAACAGCTAAATCTATTACTATTTGATATTTTCACATCCACTATGAAACAAAAGAAATATGTTTCACAGCTCTTTGTGGGGTAATAAAACATTACTACACTGCAAAAGTTAAAAGAGCTTTGCTGTTAATGCTACACAAACTGGATTTCTGGAGTCTAGAAACTTGTTTAATAACCAGCTAGACCTGGTGTAACTTATCAACCACAACAAGTTAACAAGTCAAACTTTTAGTTTCCTTTTTTTCCATTCAACGCTGAAGGATTAAATTCACCTGACATTTTCCCAACCTCATAATGTTCAGAACCTAAACAAATGACTTTCTTTTGTAGTGGTTTCACAAAAGGTGATTATCCTGAATATCCTAGCTGCTCTTTTCAATATTATGCAAATAGTGAATGAGGACCAGAGCTTTTAAGCTTAAAAATGACAAAAACCACCATAAAACTATCAGGTTCATACGAAGCCTGATTGTTTTATATGAGGAATACACACAAAACAAAGTCATACAGGTTTAGACATAAGTATGAGTAAATGACTGCCCAGATTTTTATGCTTGGGTGAACAATAGCTTTAAAAATCACACCTGACTTTTTTAACCAGGCAGGGTGTATCCTAAGCGAACTGGTGGAGAGCTACAGGCAGACCTCCACACAATATTTCGATAATCGCCTGAGAACAGAGGGCTTTTGTCACGTGCCTAATTAGCCTCATGCAAATGACGGCTATGGTTGATTGCTTCACTGAAATGCAAATTACACATCCTCCGAGCTCGGATCTCTACAGAGCGTTAGCGCTGACGTAAAAAACACACACATGCTGAAGAGCTGAATGGGTACTACGGGGAGTGAATTCTGTAGCACTCCGCCGGTTCTCTGTGGCCCGTGACGTTTTCTCTCTCTCCTGTGACACTCTTTCTCTCTCCCCCACTAAATTAGCATTGAACCAGAGCTGCCGGATCACTGTGCCAGCTAGCACAGCTTGATAGTGGGTAGAGGTGGAGAGGCACCTGTGGTCTGGAGCGTCCCTCCAAAATGACTAACTGACAGTTGAGAGTTACAGAAGGAAGTGGAGTGATTCTATTAAACAGTTCCCATTTTGACAAGCAGCCGAAAACAAGAATACACCTGCATGTATAGAGCGTATGTACAGAAACAAGCAGCCATCTTTAGAAATTTGCCACTCCACAACTTCTAGTTTTCGTTAGCTCTGTATATTTCTATAGGATCACGTCGAAGAGTAATTAGCAGAGTTAACGCAAGTTATCATGAGCATTGATGCTTCCTAGTGGCAAATGGCAGTTAGACCAGGAAGATTTTAAATCGAGCGGTTCATTCATAAATCCATAAGATGTTCATAAGATGTTACCTTCATGCTGTTGAAATACAAACCGGAAGGCAGAACATATCGAGCGTTCATAAGGTCTGTAGAGTAACATATACACACCTTTACATCTCAAAATACAGATACGGAATTAATGCATAAAAAATGTACTTTAATATTCACAATGCGACAGTATGTGCTTTCAGAAAAAATCTTGGTAAATAAACATGAGAATCTTAATATATATAACTACACTGTAGCTGGTATTTGGTAAAAATTTGCTACATTTATTTTAAATATTAAATGCGGCAGGTATCTTCACATGCAAATACATTGCACAGCAATAAGACCATTTAAACTAAGACGTCTTAAAGGTACAGTAAGGCAAACAGCCAGTTCTGCAGGTGAGTGAACATCAAGGAAAACAAGATGAAAGTGTACAATATATCTCTTTTAATTAACAAATGTCTCTCTAATTTCCCAGTCTGCAGAAACAACAATCCTGTCATTATTAATGCTTTAAGACATTATATATCACTCTTCTCTCTCTCTCTGTCTCACACACACACACACACACACAAGCCCACCCACAAACATTCAGCACACACACACACACACAAATGCAGCTCACACAAAGCCTACACACTCATAGCTTTGTACAAACACACACCACACACACAGAAAGGGGGCCATGTGTGAGACTGAACACGGCTTTCAAAAAGTCCTCTCACATAATAACAAGGTGTAATCGTTGCCAGATGCAGATGGAGGGAGGCGTATTTCACAGCTTTGCAGGGTGTTAATTGACCTGCTCGGAGACCTGGAGGGGGGGGGGGGGAATCTGCTAATTCTGCTGCTACAGTCTTTTCGGTAATTAAACCCAGCGCACCTTGCTTCTGTCAGCCCATTGGCCATTTTAGCCTTTTATCTTCCACATCCTGAACTTCTTGCCTCAGCAACAGACACAGAGAAATGGGACTGGTTCTGCAGGTGAAGTCACATTTTCAGCTTCATTGAGACATTTTAAGAGTCATTGCAGACCAGTAGAACAAAACAGATGACTATTATAAAAACGTCAAAAGAGATAAGGAACACCTGTATAGTAACCAAGCAGACACGCACAAAATGCACTTTAAAAGCTGCATCACAAGCAGCCATGCAAGTTCAATCACTGGCAATAAAAATAAATCATCAATGTCTTTGTCCTTAAAGCACACATGACTCATTCTGTAATCATGAAAGCAATCTCAAAAACTTCTCACACCTTCAGCACGTGTGCCGAGAAAAAAAACACCCGCCGCGTGATACCCAGCCAAACGATTTCAGATCATACCACACAAATGCTCAGTAGCTTATCTCAACGTGCTTCAGATTTACACTTTCACACTGTCGGAAGCTTTTATCCAAAGCGACTTACATTGCATTCAAGGTACACACTTACATTTTAATTAGTTCTTGCTTTCCCTGGGAATCAAACCCATGACCTTGGCGTTGCAAGCACCACGCTCAACTGTTTGAAAGCTCAGATGCTAAATAAAATAAATATAATTAAAGCACATTTTTTGGTGAACAACTCCTTTAATAACATACCTGCTCACCCGTACCAAAACTACCACACTCCGAAACCCCTTACATAACTGCTGTTACACAAGTGAAGACTACATGGTGACACAAATTTAAAACAGCTTTGTGTGGCTTTGACACTGGTTAAAAAGCACTCTTACCTACCACATCCTCTTAAACTAGCAACTTCGTGACAACTGTATCAAAGACATGGAGGATAAAACAAGAAAATTGCAGATGCATTTAAAAAAAGCTTGACTTGGGAAGGTTGCTTCTCTTCACATTCTCAGTTTATTCAATAATACATGCATGATAGGGCAGCAAGTAGCTTGGCAGGTACTGACAGAAGCCTGGCGTAACTGTTCTTGCTATAAATAGTCTGCTAAAACAGCAGCAGGGTCCACTCGCCCTCGGTGTGAATGAGGTTGTGATGAACGCAGGTTGAAGTCTAGATATTTTAATGATCTTAGCATCAAAACTGATCAAGCCAACACTACCACCAGCTCCACCACAAAAATGCATTTTATGTTTACAACATATTTGTATTTGTGAGAAAAATACATATTTTTCAATAAAATAATAAAAACAATTAATTGCATACAAACAGGTTATTAGGCTATAAAATTACACATCTATAATATTAATTCAAAGGCAAATGAATACAAATAAATGCCATTTATTTTGAAAGGAAACTATCATTAAAACTACGGTAAATACGTACATTTTCAGACCGTTTTTAAAATACAATTTATGCTGCAAAAATTAAAATCAATTTTTAACCCTCTATAATCTTTGGGGTCAATTTGACCCCATTCATTGGATAAATACATGTTTTAAAAAAAACATTTAATGACTTTTCCTAATTTAATGGGGACAACTCTGTAAACATAAAATTAACCTGCTGATAATTTTTTCTGATGATGTGTCAACTAAAAAGGTCATTTAAGTAGTCAACAAAGACATAAATTACCTGAGACACAAACCTTTGTAAAAAAATTACTGGGGTCAATTGGGTAAAAAATGTTATCAAATTTGAGGGTTACCGGAGGGTTAAGGTGTGGCCAAAGAAAATGGTAGGGAATTCAAAATAAATTACCTTCTTGCAGTTGAACTCTTGTATTTTTGGAATGGGCAAATGCACTCAACTATTCAAATAACAATAGAATCTAAAAAGTGATTTTTGTGGCTGAAAAATAAAAAGGCATGATGCAACTACAAAACACGTTTGTCTAACACATACACAATTAAAATAAGCGCAGATGGAACTCTCTTATCCATTTAGTTCTCGCGCCGACCAAAACGCACATCCCTAATGCATTTGTGTGTTAAACCGCGTCCTGCAGGACTGTGTTCCAGAAAAGCGAGCTCAGGCTCCAATGGAGGAGAGCCAGCACATCCCATCTCGGGGGATTCTGTTATGACACAGGAACATGAGAACACGTGTACCCACACATGAACTGTGGCAGAAGAGCACCTACTTATACAGCATACTGAATATATAGAATGAAATACAGGGAAGTATGCTCTCAAAAACATAGTTGAAGCACATATAAGTTTGAAACCCAGTTCATTTAGATAAACCACTGACAGAGCTGTGAAGATGAGCTAAGTTTAACTGCAAGAAGTAAATAAATATAACAAAAAGCTCCATAACACCACATAAACAAGAGGGGTTCAGTATTAAAATCTAGTGAGCTACCTATATAGGCAAACTAAAGTTCATGTAACCGCATAAGAGACCAGTTTAGCAACTCTGCACAAATACAGTTCTATGCTACTCCCAATTTATTTCAATGGAGCGCATATAAATATTGAATGAAACAGCTCATTTACACTAAGCTATTTTTGGACATTTTAAGTATTCAATGACAACTCTCTGTTTTTTTCACTGAGCACTATGGATTTTCTTCTTTATCCTTCAGAAAGGATAAATATATTGTTTCCTTAAGACTGGAATACACTGCATGATACTGCATCTATTCACTTTTGTAAACGGTTACAGAAAAAACTGGGCCTTATGGACTTTCCTCTCTTTCTGAACACAACTAACCAAAGCAGAAACATAAAAAAAGTCACAATACAATTTTCCATAAATTCTGTCAGCTTGGACTGCGCAAAATCTGCAGGCTGGCTCTGACTTTCAGCAACTAGCATCGACTCGTCCAGACTGCAAACCGTGGCTGAAGTTGTGTAGTGTATACAAGACAGGCAAAATGATGCATTCTCGGCAACATAATTAGGTTGCCTACCTTATGGAACACAAACAGCGACTGATTAACCGAAACGCTTTCACCGCAGGCGTCTGGTAAAATGCAGCGTATATGAAACAAGAGTTGAGCAGTCAGATGAAGAAATAACAGCCATTATGACAAGGAGCATCGAGCACAATTCACACATCAGTCACTCAGAAAGACGCCATTCAGCAAAAGATATAATTAGCCTGGAATACACAGTGCCAGTGTTGTATGAAATAACCTTTCCAAACAGGTCTGCTATGGGCCAGCGAGATCCCCAGGCACTAGAACATGTTTTTTTTTTTATTAACTTGGTGTGGGAGTGGTATGTGTACATGTTAAGGATCACACATTTGTGCTTTTCTAAACAAGCGGTTTCCGAAAATACGGCACAACACACTGAGGAGCAGACCGCATTGATGTTTTTGTTTCTTAATCCATTCAAATGAGCACACAAAGGTTCTACTGTGCTGTGCAAAAGCAGAAGGATATGAGTCTTTGTTTAATCCGTTGAGTAAATAAATACGTTAAGCAGAACAAAGATAGTGGCACTGAGGGGGAACATTATCACACACAATATGAATCTTCCTCTGCACCTGTGAGTGTGAATGTGTGTGTGTTTATAAGTGTTTGCAATCTCTTATTATGTTTTCTTCTGTAGAAGTCCATAATGGAAAGCATGAATGCTACAACCTTCACCACACTATAAAGCAGGGGTGGGCAAACTATTTGTCTCGCGGGCCACATTGGTTTCTTAACATTGACAGAGGGGCCGGGATTGTTGAGGCAAATCCATGACTTTAATATACGAGCGCAAAACTGATGTTTGTGTGCGCATAAATTACATCCGCAAGTGGAAAACAGAGCTACACGGGTACGCAAGCTCAAAAATAAAAAACAATAAAAATAACTCACTGCTCTTGACTTTTGTAACTTTAATAAATTCAGATATTTTTAATATATAGTGAAGATGATTCAATGCTATTTTACATTTGATTATCTTAATCAAATTAGCTGAGAGCAAGTGCTGGTTCTACCTGAAAAAACACTACTGTGTTTTGTTCTTCTGAGCCCTGATGAAGGAACACTAAATACATACTGTTTTATTGAATGAAAGATAAAATATGACAACAGAAGCATGAAAATAACTGAGGGAAATATATATAGGGACATGACCAGAGCAAAGGCAGGATATACTTCCCTCAATTTAAAATATGTAATGACTTCAAAACTGGTGTATGAGCTCTAAGTGTCATGTACATTTTATTCTAATGTACATTATATTTCCTCTACCTATATTTCCCTATTTTTCCTCTTGTATTTGCAGGTCATGTTCTTGAATGCAGCAAATAACAACATAACGTTGACAGCATACAACTTCTTTTGAGAAGGTCGCACCTGTGCATTTTCTTATAATAAATCCTAGAAAACCTGTATAAAGTATAGTTTGGTCTTAAATCACTCGACTGGGACACGTGAAATTACAACAAAACAATATTAATACAATTTAATCGACAAAAAAAAAACATAATATACAATGTGACTGAATCATATATTTGCCTCAGCTCTAGATTGACAATAACAGGCGTCCAATCACAACTGACCTCTGGAAAAAAGGGAACTAACCAATGACGTTTGATGTTACTATTACAAGAGCAAGCCCCACGACTGACAAAAATAAAAATGCTCGCGCGAGCAAAAACAGCAGTTGAGAGCGGGCGAATGTTCGCGCGCGCGCGAGTGATTAAAATGATCTTGCGGGTACCCGTATTTACGCGTGTAGCTCTGTTTTCCTCTCGCGGAAGGGGGTGGGGGACTAGAGGGGTTTGCGACACACGCATACTCTCCACCACACTTTCAGCGCCACTGCCGCTTGCAGCCGCGACAGAGTGACATTACAGGGAAATGTAAAATGAAGGAGGTTTAATACAGGTTCGGCAAGTTCGGCGGGCCGGATTAAAAAGCCCAACGGGCCGGATATGGCCCGCGGGCCGTAGTTTGCCCACCCCTGCTATAAAGGATGATGATATTTTTTACAATAACCAATACATTTTCAGAAACACAGCATCTTCTCATTATTACGTTATAGAGGACATTGCACTTTTTATCATTTTATTTTGTGCAAAACCGCCAATATCAAAGAGTTACATTTTTTTGTGCAAAAAGGCAAGAACCCTGTAGATCTAAACTTTGTGTGCACAGACTCCATGTGGGCCTGGTCATAAGTTTTACTTATATATTATTATAGTAATCATTAATATTTTGAATATTAATATTCTTAATTGATTATTAATATTAGCCTATCAGTGATCACTCATAGTTTCTCAACGCAGTGCGCGCACCTAAGGCCAATTAGAAATTATTATTAAATGAGTTTAGTCTTTGTTTGCCTAAAACTAACCATATCACAGCCTTCAAAAACCCAACGTCCAACCTGCGGAAACATGAGGTATGTAAACTTTTAAATTGAAAAAGTCTGTACTTTAGAGCTAAAGTTTCAGTGAAGAATGATCAGACAAATTATTTATTTACGGATTTGCCACTAACGCATTGGTAAGGTTCGACGATGACGTTAGCTAGCATGCAAAAACCTAGTTGGTCTGATAATGTTAACTGAAGTCAGTTCAGAGTTAAGTTTAGCATAATCCTGTCAAACACAATATGGAAACCTTTCTTTTTTAGTATGTTTTCGACTTTGAAAACAGCTTTGCAACTTTTAAACAAGTACTGAAATGAGTTGGTAGTCGTATGCTAGCATATCTGATCATAAATAGAGCATCACTGAGTGGCTTAAACCACCATGATAACACAGCGTGCATTCAACAATAATAAAAGAATGCGTTGACATGAAAACGGAAACTTACTTTTGATACTTAAGTACTTTAAAAGGCGAGTAGTTCTGTATTTGTACTTGAGTCTTATTTTTACTCAAGTACTTTTACTTTTACTGAAGTAGTCACTTTCAGCTTTATTTCCACTAAGCAAAATGATTATAGCCATAATCGCAACACTATATAACATCGGGTGTTAAATGGCTTCGGGTGACCTCTCCCTGAGCCTTAAAAATTAAACACCATCTGTATGTAAACAACCTCTTATTATGATTGGCTAACCTCTTTGTACTGGTGTGGTTTACATTTACATTCATTTCCCAAACATATGTTAATATATTCATGGCTGAGACATCATATCCATGAACATTTCATATACAACCAGTTGTGAAGCTTAGTTTTGGGTACTTAATGTTATTTTTGCATAACATTAAACTCTTTTATTAAAAAAAATTAAATAAATGCAAGGAAAATCCTGTTTCCCACGATATGTCCCTCTTAATCCTGGTACCAAAATGGAGAATTGTAAGCATGCAATATGACTAAACGTGCATTACATTTCAAGTACTCTCAAAGCCAAAAAAATCAATCACTGTAGAGTGCTTAAAATGTGTTGCTTGGCATGTTCAGTCATTCTTTAGTGGATTTACTCACACACAGCATTATTTACTAATGCTATATGTCTTTTAGATGATTCCAAACACTGTGAAACGAAGCCCAATCCGGACCACTGCCAGCGGTCACGCTGCATGAGAAACGTCTAAAAATACAAAAGCACAGGATAAATCTCCCGGCAAATTAACACAAAAGCTTTTTTTGTTCCTGATTTTGAAGAGCTAAAATTCCAGCTAATTTAAGAGGAGGACTCTCCAGTTAAAATCATAGAAAGCCTCTTGGTATTTGAAAGAAAAATACTCTCAGAAAAGTGGCTTACAGAGCGCGTATCGGGTGACAGGGCAAGAGTGGTAAACGGGGGAAAGCGTGTAATTTCTCTTATTAAATTATATACCAAATGAAGAAGCTGGGGTTACAACAGCTAGGAAATATCAGAGTGCGGTTTGCGAAAAAAAGTCTTAAAAATAACATGTCAGCCTTTTTCTAAAATCCATACGAAACGTCATCCATATTCCATTAGAACAAAACCATTAGGCAAAGTAAAGAAAAATGAGGAAGAAAAAAGAACCCTAAACATATGACCTGTTTTGCCTATAACTTGAAAGACAGACAAATTCTTTAAAGTACACTGGATCTCTTGCCGTCAAAAACACTTAAGCACAGCGTGAGGCAAGCCATCACCTCTCTAAACATAATGTTCATTTTGATCCCACTTTAGCAACCGCAAAAGGCACAAAAAAAGCACATGCATGATTTAAGACTTTAACACAAGACCTCAGATGCCCTTTCCACACCAGAGCCCTGTAATCTACAAGCTATTGTTTAATTCAGCTACTTACAATTTCAAGCTCCAAACTTTCAAGGTCTAAAAACCACAGAGAAAATCTGTGATTTAAAATGTCATTTAAACCTGTAATTAAACAGAACGCTTGAGGATTCTGAAAAAAAAAGCAAAAAAAGGAAATAGGGCTGGATGATTAATTGAAATAAAACCAAAATTGTGACATGGCTTAGTGTGATTGCCAAATACAAATGCTGAAGGCGATTGAATTAATTAAATAAAAGCAACTTTGTGTTTCTTAATGAATCGCAGCTCATGATCCAGAATTTGGGAAGGCAAAGGATCTTCTTGTAGTGAGAAGCACTTATGATACGATATGTTGTCAACAAAAGAAAAGTTTACCGGAAAATTAAAATGCTGTCATCATTTACTCGCCCTCGAGTTGTTCCAAACCTGTATACATTTCTTTCTTGTGCTGAACACAAAAGATTGATGGGCTCCAATTACTTTCATAGTATGAAAAAAAATACTGTGAAAGTCAAAGGGGCTCATCAACAGTTTGATTACAGACATTCTTCGAAAATATCTTCTTTTTCTTTTTAAGCAGAAGAAAGACATTCATAAAGGTTTGAAATGAATTTTCATTTTTGGGTGAACTATCCCTTTAAGGTCTCCCTGCTGTTTTCCATCAAAATAAAAGCATGATGGTTTAAGGTTTAAATCAGAAAATGAAAATGAAAGCAGTCATTCTTTGGAATCCAAATTGTTTGACTCATAATCACATCTTTAGACAGCATACAGTCAGCTTTCTGTTTAGGATACATTTCTTCAAAGTAGTCGATGTGTGGAGGCTGTAGAATATCCAGAGCTGACAGCACCTGTGGAGAAACAAAGACAGAGCGCGCCAGAGGTCAGCTTTGACGCCAGAGAACGTGGGCACTGACACCAGCCTTCACATGACATTCGTTTCCCAGGCACCAGCAGCCCAGGGACAGCGAGAGCTAGCCAGGCTCCCGCTAATGGCACCATGGGGACGGCACGTAGATAGCGAGAGTTAGGTAACACTGAGTGATTAAAAAAAGAGGAGCTTACATTGTCGTGTTTGAAGAAACAAAGCATCTTCAGTTCACGGAAAACCCTCTTGCAGGAAACAAGGTTTTGGAAGACATTGGGCATCTTTTTAAGGGCCACGCGTTTGCCGTCTCTGGGGTCGGTCACTGACCTAAGGAGAAAAGTAAAGAGGAGAAATAAGTGATTAGACTAGGAGATATAGCCAAAAATAATGCATTTACACACACACACACGCTAGTCCATTATGCTCACCAAAGCTACATTAATTTGATCAAAAATACATAATATTCCAATTTAAAATAAAAAAATTTATTAAAATATTATCTATTCTTGTGATGGCAAAGCTGAATTTTCACATGATCCATCAGAAATCATTCCAATATATGATGAAAATATTTTTGTGCGAACCATGATACATTTTTTCACTTAAAAGTATTGAAAACGAGAAAATGTAAACAGTTTCACAAATAAAACAATACATAGTAATGCAAAGCAATTTATCTTCATGTTTTGAAGCATTGTTGGTGACACAAATGAATCAATGAATGGCTGCTTTGAAGCTTTGAACTTTTGAAGCGAAATGGAAATCCATCAACTCGAATGCTAATACTTGCAAATCACGATACAAGGAGGGACTGAGAAATTAGTCTCATGATATGGAAAATTTCATTGAAATAACTGATATTCATACCGTTGATTAATTCTATTTTTTGTCATCAAAAACTTTGCAAATACAGTGTGAACATCTGATATATCGCCCAAAACGAACCATTTCGATAAAAAGAAAACAAGAACAAGCAAGAGATGATTTGTTGATAAAAAGGCAAGTACTGAAGGGTCCTCAGTAATGGCCTTGAATGTTTGCCGGTTTGTGAACATCTTTTGTCGTCACTGCAATGAGCAGCTTGATGTGACCTTACCGAGAGATGCCAATTGGTATAAGTGCCTCTCCTTGTTCCCTGAACAGTAACACATTTTCCACAGAAATGTTAAACACATTACACAAATGCAACTATCGTTTCCTCATCATACAGTCATTTTAACTTGCCACTGTGCAACGCTATGCCTGTTTGCCAGTTCATATTTATGTATTGACTATATCAATTCAAGAGGGAAAATATCTTCCTATTATGATAATGATTCTGAAATGCATCTTTTGTATATATATATATATGCAAACTACAAATTGAACAATAAGTCTCAAACCAATACATAGACATGTCATAAAATGTATGCACAGGCTTTTCACAACACAAAATGCTAAGGGGCAAAATATCTATTCATTGATGTTTTTTTCTTATAATAATTGTCTCGAATGTGGCTCATAAACCTCAGAGGTGTGATCACTGTGCACAAGTAAGTGTGTCCCAGTACACCTCACCTGAAACAGAATGGAACGTTCTGAATGAAAAACAATTCATGCTCATGGAAACACACAAACAACATATTTAAAAAATTATTATTATTTTTTTACATTTTGTTCAATCAAGAACAACCAAAGTCATTGGCTTTGAATGTATGGGTGGGAAACATTCTTCAATGCATCTTCTTTTATATTCCATAAGAGGGAATCAAAATGTAGGGGGAGAAAATGATGACAGAGCTTTAATTCCCAGGGAAACTGTCCATTTAAAGGTTTCACGGCGAAAAACATGCTTACTAAAGTACCAATAATAGAAATAGCTTGATAGTTTGGGGTCAGCTGTTTTTTACTTATTACTTTATTTGATCAAAAACACAGTAAAATAGTAATACTGTGAAATATAATTACAATTCTAAACAACTTTTTAAATATACACATTTTTCAAATAATATAATTTATGCCTGTGATGGCAGAGCTGAATTACTTCAGTCTTCAGTGTCACATGATCCTTCAGAAACCATTTGAATATGGTGATTTAGTGTTCAAACATTGAAAACAGTGGCTCTTTTTTTCCCCTGCTCATTATACGATTGTGCTGGTACATTTATTAAAACAATTTATGTGGGGGGGGAAGTTAGATGAAGTGGAACAGACTTATGACAGATATATTAGGGATTAAAAAGCAACTGAGGTGTTTATTCAGGGTATGAGGAAACATTGATCAGTAAAATGAATGATTAACGAAGAAAAAAAAAAGTCTCTTAGGTCGGCACAATGACACGCACACTCTCACACTCTCGCACACACACGCCTGATCACGGCATGTGATTCACAAGCTGGATTAGACAACAGCACGAGGGAGAGGGGGAGGAGAGAGGGAGAGGGGGAGAGAGAGAGAGAGAGAGAGAGAGAGAGAGAGATGTTTCTTTGATAAAAAAGGCATTTGCTACAGCACTGCCATCTCTCCTCAGTATCAAAACAAACGCTACAGGAAATGAAGACAAGGTTCTTGTAAAATAGAGCAATAAAGAAAGACAGGCTTAGTATAGATATACACACTGAATGAACATGTGACAGACAATGCAATAGATTTCCACAGGAAGTCATCAGGGCTAGCAAGGATTGAGTTTGTTTGCACAACCTGACCAGCATGTCGTTGCAACACTGACTCAACCAATAGTGTGGGTGTAGGGGCGGGACTATCTGTATGTCCGACCAATGGGTGGCAGATCAGGGAGTGTTTAAAACCTGTTTGAAAACAATCATTTTTGCTGTTCAGTTTGGTGATGCTAGTAGAAACCCTTCAGATTCAACATTTTGCATCTAAAAATATGGTGCTAAAATAAATATGATTCATATTTGTGATGTAAATTACTGGCCTGACTGGGCTAAAAACCTGACCGTTAGTTCTGTTACCTTTTTGTCTCTTTCTAGGCTTAATTTCACAGACGTGCACGAGGGGGGGGTTATCTAAATTAACTCATTAAAGCTATGTCAGCAACCTTGCTGTAAAATCCCTGCCTGCGCTGTCTCAAAGTGCCAAAGAAAACGACAACACGAGGCCACGTGAGCCTGACTGATGCCTGGACTCGAGCTCCCCGAACGCTCTTTGGGACTCACACACAGGACCTACTTCCTGGAGATAACGGAGCAAAACGTCTAAAATAGAAAGATATGCCGCACTCTCACTCTCCGTCTATCGCTCCATCTCTTTCTCACTCTCTCTCCCCATCCACTTTTAATCATTGGCTATTCAAAAATGAAAAGCCTTTCTGAAAGGGAAAAATATTATCCAAGTACTTCAAACATGGCTTTTCTCTCTCTAAGAGCACATAAACATGTCCTCAGAAACATCTTGTTTGACGTTCTAAAAAGTAAGCTAGAGGTTGATTTAAGGTCAAGCGGACTACAAGTGGACAATCCTTTTGGGACTAAACAATGGTTAGGTCAATCTGGAACTACAAAATGTCTCTCTCTCACAAAATAGTTCTTAGCTCTTTTTCTCTTTTCTTTTTTGCTGAGAGTGTTGTGCTTTTAAAGTGGCCCATTAAAGGGACAGTTCACCCAAAAAAAAAAAAAAAAGTCATCATTTGCTCACCCTCAAGTTCCAAACCTGTATGAATTTCTGTCTTCTGCTGAACACAAAAGAAGATGATGGACAGTTGATGAACCCACATTTTTTTTCCATACATTTTTTTTTTCCATACTACAGTACGGCTCATTAACAGTTCATACAAGTTTGGAACTATCCAAGTTCAACGTTTTTAATTATGTTTTGGGATTGTTGTATTCTGTTCCATTTCATTGCACGCTGTCTATATGATTTCAAATGCAAAAATTAGCCATGCAATTAGCGTACACATACTGGAACATGACTTTTAGTCAGTAAGTTAAGCCTATGGGCAAATCTTATGTAATATAATTATTTTCATAAGCAAAGCTTTCACCTTAGAGTAAATTATATCTCCAATAAAAAAGTGAGCTCCTCACACAAGATATATCATCTCTTTATAATAACTATCACTGAAAACAGCCATATCGCATTTAAAGCACATGTTCTAATTAAAAAAAAACATTTAAATACTTAAAAAGATCATGTTTATGAAAGTGTTATATATGAAATATATATATATATATATATATATATATATATATATATATATATATATATATATATATATATATATATATATATATATATATATATATATATATATATAAGCACTTTTTATGTATTTAAATGTTTTTTTTAATTAGATCATGTTCTTTAAACGTTTCACAATAAACATGGCCTTTATACGTATTTAAATGTTTGTTTTAAATGTATAAACACATATACATATATTTATCTGTATATTTGTATTACACAGCAGTATCTGTAAAAGTTTGGAATTTATTTTAAATGTTTTTGAAAGAAGTCTTTTATGCTCAACAATGATGCATTTATTACTAAAAATAGAATAAATAAAAACAGTAATATTTTAAAATAAGTTTTGTTTTAATATATTTTAAAATGTAATTTATTCCTGTGAATTCCTGTGTCAAAGATGAATTTTCAGCATCATTACTCCAGTAATAAGTGTCACATGATCCTTCAGAATGATTCTAAATATGCTATGATGCTGAAAATTCAGCTTTGCATCACATGCATAAATGACATTTTTACATTTATTAAAATACGAACAATTGTTTTTCTATGACATATGCATCATTAATTAAAGTTAATACAGATACTGTTAAATGAGTAAATAAAAAAACTCAAGAACTTCTATTCGTTATAGAATGGTGGTAAATATGCAACAGGGCTTACCCAAAAAATATTAAGCAGCACAACCGTTTTC
Organism: Rhodeus uyekii; assembly: GCA_037043235.1. NCBI lineage: Eukaryota > Metazoa > Chordata > Actinopteri > Cypriniformes > Acheilognathidae > Rhodeus > Rhodeus uyekii. Next base: position 1,986,415 of record JAWRVZ010000098.1, on the reverse strand, counting down.
AACACTGATAATGATAAAAAATTGTTTCTTGAACATATTAGAATTATTTCTGAGAGATCATGAAGACTGGAGTGCTCAACCTCAAATGCTCTGCCAATGACTATCTAATCAATATAATATCAACTAAGGTCTCAACCAAGTCCCTATCCTAGGACCATTCGTTGCTCAATGTACTTTTGAACAAATCTCAATGAATATAAACTTGTCTACTTCTTTCAACACACTCACTGACAAGCATAATTACATGCCATCTCATTGTGCTGTGTAATTATACAATTATGCTGTTTACATGGAGATAAGAAAACCTTGTAAAGCTGGTCTAAGAAATCTAGAAGAACATTTTTGGTGCAAAGCCAGACTCGAGGTGAATTCTACATTTCCTCAAAGCCGGTGAAAAAACCACGAGACAAAAAGCTGATCATGTCATGAATACTACAAGAGCTGAATCCACTTTGCGTAGCCATAGCCCAGTCTCACTCCTTGAAGGTTTGTTCTAGCCTCAAAGGCTATTGATTCTGCTTGGCTAACACACGCAGATCCATATCGCAGACAGATTGCCGTGTTTTGTATCAATATAATACCGGTTAGTGGATACAACAATGCGCTGATGAAAATCTGCCTCAAACCAGGGAAACGGGAGCCAAGTAATAAGTGGGTAATTCCTGCTGAAGCATATATTTGTGATTAAAAGCCTCTCGTGGAGTGCTATTCTTTGGGTTGGGCTTTCTGAACTGTGCGAAACCTATAGAGATCACTCTGTAATCTGAGGCTGGCCATTTTCCCTCAATCATTAATAATTCAACATCGACCATATTCAGGGACAATGGCATGTTTAAGGGGAAAAAAAACAAAAAACTGTATTTTTAGAAACCCAACAATTTTTCAGGCCACTGGCGACAGGATGCATTTTTCCAAAAGGCTTATTTAACAGAAAACAAACTTTGTGTTTGTTCATACTGTCACTAAAAGGAACTGTCCATAAGTGTTTGGTAAATTGCACAGTGCTTTGTAAGAAGAAAAGCTCTCACTGCAAACTCTAAACACTCACAGAATTTCTCACAAAAAACTCTTGAAAAAAATAAAGCAATATGTTCTGTGCTTTCAAGACTTTCTAATAACAGATTACAGAAGTCACCTACAGTAAATAACTCATTTACAAACACAGACATTGCAGAACTGAAGCTGTCGTTCTGGCTATGACGGAAATGTTCAGGTTGAAGTCAGCCATAGATTTTAAACAGTCTCTCAGGATGAAGAAGGGATGATTATAGTGTCACTATATAACTGATCATCAAAAGCAAAAGTTTGGTTTTGGTATGATATCTGACATCTAGCATCTGGCATTTCGCTACCCATACTTATCAAAACCTTGGGCAACAAATCTGTTGACTGTGAAGTTAGGGCCGAACAGGGCTGTCAATAGACAAAAAACTTTGTACAGTATTGCAATGTCAAATAAGAGTTTAGGGTCAATAAGTTTTAAGGAATTAATAATTTAGCATTCATTTATGTAGCAAGGATGCATCAAAAATGATTTGTATTTCAAATAAATGCTGATCTTTTGAACTTTCTTTTTCATCAAAGACAGAAAAAAGTCTGTAGCTCAAACAGTAGAGCGTGGTGCTTGCAACACCAAGGTCATGGGTTCAATTCCCAGGGCAAGCAATAACTTATTAGAATATCAATGTGTTCCTTGAATGCGATTGAAGTCGCTTTGGATAAAAGCGTCAGCCAAATGCATACATGTAATAATAAATATTTCTTGAGCAACTTCTGAAGAATCATGCAACACTGGAGTAATAACGCTGAAAATTCAGTTTTGGCATCACAGGAATAAAGTACATTTTAAAATGATATTTTTGATCAAATGACTAGTGCACTGGTGAGAAGAAGACTTTTTTCCAAACACATGAATGGTAAAGTATACTGTCAAAAAACAAAACACATTCAATAATTCATGCTTGTTGAGCACCAAAATGAAGGCATTACAAAAAGATTGAATGGATCACTGCACAAACTTTCACGTTTCACAGCTTTAACGGCACTGAATTTCTCCAAACCAAATGTTTAAGATGTGTTGTACATGTTGTACATGTACATGATCAACAAATACAAGAAAAGATGGAAGTGTATCACTGGATGGATAGTGACCGTTCAGTCTACCGGTTTGAAATCCTCTCACACTGGTCGTAAGGAAAAGGACTGGTCCAGTACGTCAACATCCTTAGGTCTAAAAGCAGGAAGGGATAAAATATGTGCATGGACAACTTGACAATTAACTACTTAACTGCATTAATAATTAATAGCTTCTTACATGTCGAGAGATGACAGACGCTGTGCACACACTCAGAAAATCACAGACTGAATACTTCATGGGCAACATTTTGATGTGGAACTACACATTGTTGATTTATGATACATTGCCTTTTTTGCAGTCACAGAGGAAAAGTGCTAAGAGAATCTGGCTTTTTCATTCTGAGCCCTGGGAGGATAGAGTGATTGTAGGGTTTTTGGCAGTGCCACACAGTTCTCCATCCCCAGCCACTTTGATTTTCCTAATTAATCTACAGAGCCCGGCCTCTTTTCCAGCCCTCTGCACAGATTCTTCCCCCTCAACCTCGAATAACATAGCATCTGATTCACTGATGTACACTTCCTGTCAGAGGGGGTGACGGACCCGAATTCAAACTAACATGTCAGTCAGGGTTTGCATCAGAGTCGTTATGCACACTGATTGTTAAAAACACTGGTCCCCTGAAGGTGTGTGTGTGTGTGGAAGGGGAGGATGTGTTTGAATTAGCCTAGCAAGGATTAGCATATGCCTGCATAATGAATCAAAAAGGCAGCACATCGTGTCAGATGATCTGGAGCCCCCCGCACGATTCATGAGACACATTTCCATCAATGCTCAGAACAAGACGCAAGTGTAAAACTTCACTTTCCTCACACTGGAAGCAAAACAACTTTTGGTTTTCCTGAAAAAAGTGAGGTAAAGCTTTATTTTAGCTATAAATGTGAGTAAAATAAAGACCTGTATTGTCCTGTATAACTCCCATGGGGTGAATTGCAATCTGACGGGACACAATGTTACAGAGCTCAGATTTAGATTTGTGTATCGAAATAAATACACATAAATACACATAATAAATAAACTTGACACATTATATGCCCATAATCTCCTATTTTCAACTTTAAGACTTTAGAATAAGATCTGAATTTGTCCAAAAGTTCATGTTTGTTACAAAGCTGAAGTGCATTACAGTAAATTGTCAAGTATTTTTAGAGTATAATTGTAAATTATTAATTAGTATTTATATGAGAACTTAATGTTTATAATTTTAACTGTAATTTGAAGGCATTTATGGTCATTTATGGTCGTGTGGAACGAATTAATTGATTTTTAGTGCATTCTTATGGGGAAAATTGTTTTGGTGTACGAACATTTTGGGTTACGAGCTCGCTCTTGGAAAAAATTAAACTCGTAAACCGAGGTTTTACTGTATATAAGTAATAATATATTTTATACATACAAATTTCTTCACTGAAAAATCTAAGTTGAACAGTGGGACACGTCTTGTAAACTTGTCAAATTTCAGACTTGCATTGGAAATTGCAATAATTATAAAAAGAACAGAAAAACTGTTTAAAATAGCTTTAGAAAATGTATAGCATGTCACTGTCACTTAATACCCAATTACACACAATCTGAATAACCCAAAATCTTTATATAATACCAGCCTTTCAAATGTCAGTTTGACTCTAAGAGAAACAGAATTGCTGAGGATCTGAATGAGCCGAGGACCCATACACAGATGTGTGATAACCAGATCACACACACATCAGTGCATCTGTCACACAATCCCCCACTATTTAAAGAGGAGTTTTAGAATGCAGATAGAGGCTTTGACAAATTGTTCGCTGGCTGGCAGTAGATTTAGGTCAATGACCTAGTTATTTGGGAAATTAAAAGTGTTCGAGACGTAACGATTTGAGCATGCCTAATAGAATGGTGGGGTGGGGGGTCAGGGGGTTTGTAGAAGGAATCGAAAAAAACATTCATTCGTACTCACAGACTCGCTTTCTCAAATCTAATCTGGCCATATATCAGATTAAAGAGGTAATTTAGGTGACAGATAAAGAATATTAAAAAGAAACGAGTGACATCAAAGCAGAAATGAGAAGAGGGGATTATTAAAGAGTCACATTATTTATTCTCTCACAGGCTTCTGAAACAAACTCAAATCAAATGCTCTAAAAATAAGTATTATTTAAAAATAAGAATTAATAAATTATTTGGAAGTAACAGCTTTCCAATATTACTTCCTAATTCGCCTTTACGTTTGTTTGTTACTTTACCGTAGAAAAAGAAAAAATGATGCAGGCTGGATTCAAACCTGCATTTCCTATATGAACACACCTGTTCAGCGTTCCTGCATCATGTTAACTACCGGTAACCACGAGGCCATGAATGACTCACAGCCCACAACAAAAACACACTGACTCACAAGCCATTCTCAGCACATTTACCCATTTGAGCCTCAATTTCACCACAGACTGACAAAATGTCAAGTGGGCTGGAGGAAGAATGCATTCTGATTAACGCTGTCGGTTTTGCGTGGAACTGGTGGTTTGCGACGACTTTGGTCTAGATAGACATTTTACATTTAAAATATAAGTATTTTAAAGGAGATATTTTCACCCAGAGAGATTTTAAGTACTTTAGCCTCACATGAAGTCTTCCAGCCACTCTCACTGAGAATGAGACCCTGCCAGCCGCCCTGTCCCACTTATGTCCATGAAAACAAGCCTCCTCACCTGCTAGGAGTCAAACATGGGGTAGGGGTGAGCGGGGTAGTTGTAACACACATGGTTTTAACATTTCCCCATATACTAGCGAGACAAAACACTATTGTGCTATTCCATAGCAAAAATAAATTGTTTTAGTAAACTTTCGTGACAGTTTTTAAGTGTTAAAAAGACAAATGTGCCGTTATTAAAACTATGTGGTTCTATGACGTTAGCGATATAATTCACAATTTCACATTAATAACTTTTGGGAATTGTATTGATAAACAGCCGATTAAAGAGTCAATGTTCAGAAATTATTATTGCAATAAATTAAAATCATTCTTTAACGGTTCATTGTCAAACTCAAAGTTAAATAGAAAAAAGTAAGACTGGTTTATCTTTAATGACAAAAAAAGGCATTATTTTGAAAAAGTTAATTGTTTTTCATTGACAATATACAGGGAGTGCAGAATTATTAGGCAAGTTGTATTTTTGAGGATTAATTTTATTATTGAACAACAACCATGTTCTCACTGAACACAAAAAACTCATTAATATCAAAGCTGAATATTTTTGTATCAATATTTTAAGTAGTTTTTAGTTTTAGCTATTTTAGGGGGATATCTGTGTGTGCAGGTGACTATTACTGTACATAATTATTAGGCAACTTAACAAAAAACAAATTTATACCCTTTTCAATTATTTATTTTTACCAGTGAAACCAATATAACATCTCAACATTCACAAATATACATTTCTGACATTCAAAAACCAAACAAAAACAAATCAGTGACCAATATAGCCACCTTTCTTTGCAAGGACACTCAAAAGCCTGCCATCCATGGATTCTGTCAGTGTTTTGATCTGTTCACCATCAACATTGCGTGCAGCAGCAACCACAGCCTCCCAGACACTGTTCAGAGAGGTGTACTGTTTTCCCTCCTTGTAAATCGCACATTTGATGATGGACCACAGGTTCTCAATAGGGTTCAGATCAGGTGAACAAGGAGGCCATATCATTAGATTTTCTTCTTTTATACCCTTTCTTGCCAGCCACGCTGTGGAGTACTTGGACGCGTGTGATGGAGCATTGTCCTGCATGAAAATCATGTTTTTCTTGAAGGATGCAGACTTCTTCCTGTACCACTGCTTGAAGAAGGTGTCTTCCAGAAACTGGCAGTAGGACTGGGAGTTGAGCTTGACTCCATCCTCAACCCGAAAAAGCCCCACAAGCTCATCTTTGATGATACCAGCCCAAACCAGTACTCCACCTCCACCTTGCTGGCGTCTGAGTCGGACTGGAGCTCTCTGCCCTTTACCAATCCAGCCACGGGCCCATCAAGACTCACTCTCATTTCATCAGTCCATAAAACCTTAGAAAAATCAGTCTTGAGATATTTCTTGGCCCAGTCTTGACGTTTCAGCTTGTGTGTCTTGTTCAGTGGTGGTCGACTTTCTGCCTTTCTTACCTTGGCCATGTCTCTGAGTATTGCACACCTTGTGCTTTTGGGCACTCCAGTGATGTTGCAGCTCTGAAATATGGCCAAACTGGTGGCAAGTGGCATCTTGGCAGCTGCACGCTTGACTTTTCTCAGTTCACGGGCAGTTATTTTGCGCCTTGGTTTTTCCGCACGCTTCTTGCGACCCTGTTGACTATTTTGAATGAAACGCTTGATTGTTCGATGATCACGCTTCAGAAGCTTGGCTATTTTAAGACTGCTGCATCCCTCTGCAATATATCTCACTATTTTTGACTTTTCTGAGCCTGTCAAGTCCTTCTTTTGACCCATTTTGCCAAAGGAAAGGAAGTTGCCTAATAATTATGCACACCTGATATAGGGTGTTGATGTCATTAGACCACACCCCTTCTCATTACAGAGATGCACATCACCTAATATGCTTAATTGGTAGTAGGCTTTCCAGCCTATACAGCTTGGAGTAAGACAACATGCATAACGAGGATGATGTGGTCAAAATACTCATTTGCCTAATAATTCTGCACTCCCTGTATTGTTGTTTGTCATGTAAATTTTTTATTAGATCAGATAACATTTTAAGCCATCATATGGTCGTTATAGCATGCTCCAACAATGGGGCATGTAGACATATTTCACTTCCATTAATTCTCGTTAAATAAAGAAAAAAAATAAAACGCATAATTGTACTAGACATGTGAAATTAATATGGAAAAAAATCTGAACCCAAGGTAGATTTACACAAGCTCAAAAAAGTTAGGATGTGTAAGATATTAATGTGAATCAAGTATTACCTGCATTGAAAATATTTTGGTGGGTGCCAAAATGAATCTTTGTCCCGCCAAAGATTTATTTGATAATTTCATGTGACAATACCCACCTGCCGTTCTGCAGCCCGCTGATAGCGCCTGCTTTAAAATGCTCCTGTAAGAGTTTGTGTTAACACTCTGTGAAGAGCATCAAAGGTTTCTTTTTACAATGTGTTTTTGCAGAGTCAAGATTTGTAGCCAAATCACAGAAATATCAGTTGAGCGTGTGAACACAATGGCCAATCAGATGCGTTTAAGTTCGTCAGAATCTGCTCGAAACACTTTTTGTTCAGGGCGAATTCAGTACACTCGCTAATCTTTCATTATAACCAACAGAGTATTAGTATTATGTCAATAAGAGAGTCATAGCACAGTGTATACAGGTTTATTGATTGGAATTAGAGTTTTCGCCAGAGTGCAGCTTTGTGTACTTTGCGTTGTAAATGGCAGTGTGGCGAGCAGGGCGGGTGGTGTGATTGAGAATGAGCGTCACTTGCGCGTTACACTGGCCTTGTATCTCATGGAGGAGCAGAAGAATTAAAGGAGGGGCGACACCAGTAAAGGACGAGAGAGAACCAGGCCTGGACTTTATGTTGTGTTTTATTTGTGTGTGTGGGCAGCAGTCGTCCATGAAGGACTTCCACCATTACTTTCGTTTTGTTGTTTGTTTTTTTGATTACTGAAGTGTTTAAACGTTCACTGGTTCCCGCTTCCTTCTTCCTTGAACTATGAACTTTTCTACAGACAGTTTCAGTGATTAAAGCCTAATGACGACGACCTTTTGCATGCTCTCTGTATATTACACATATATTTTTCATGCTGATAACTACACATTGTAAAGTTTCTGGATTGACAACAGTATTTAGGGCCCGTCCACACGGAGACGCGCATCACTGTATCTGCATAATTTTTTTAGCGGACTGGCTTTTCGTCCACACGGATCCGGCGTTTTGGGAGGCTGAATCCGCTCTCTTTTGATACCGGGTCCTAAAATGGATAGATCTGAATCCGACACCCTTGCGGTCTCGTGTGGACAGCCAATCCGTATATTTTTTGTGAACCGATGATGTCATCACATCACGTGTCGGCTGCGTCACAGTAACAGCAACAGTGTTGCCAGATTGGACTGAAGATTTCCAGCCCAACTACAGCTTAAAACCCGCCCATTTAAAAAAAATACCATCCCAAAGTGCGTACTCTTATAAGTAAAGAAAAATGTTGAGCGATTTTATGCATCAAAAACCATCCCAAATTTTATCAACCAGCCCAATGCATTTTTCCTGGTCGGACGTGACCAAAAGGTAAATAGCAATCTGGCAACACTGAACAGCAACAACAATGCGCATGCTCAAAGTCTTCTTCTCCGTGTATAGTGTATTATCTGTGGCAAAATTACAGCGCCCCATACTGGTCTGGCATATATACTACACCATTCTCAGTCGGTTTTAGTGGTCTCGTGTGGACGCTGATATTTCTTGCGCCGACGCCGTGATTATGATCGGATAGGGAATGCACCGGCTTCGTGTGGACATGACCTTAAACGCATGACTGAATCCGGCTGACAGATCATTTCATACTGTCAAATGATCTGTACATGGAGTGTAAATCCTAAAATAAGTCATGTAGGTAGTGTAAATGCAAAAAAAAAAAAAAAACTTCATAAAGTGTTACTTTGTTGTTTATTTTATTATTTAATTTAAATTCACGCTAAACATTTTGTTTTACTGTCCTGAGAGTGATTATTGTTCATTTCATAAATAAATAGGAAAAGTTAATATTACAAACCGTTTCTTACAAACTGTAGCCTAATAGACCTGCTACTGTATAAAAAAAATTTTTGTAAATGTAATGTAAATGTTAAATGTATACTGTATTTTTTGTTGTTATATTAATCAGAAACCAGAAAATTACTCACTGCTCTACTGTTACAGGTTTAATAAAGTTAGGCCTAAATAAATAAATGAAAACGGGGGAAAAAAAGGTTATCATTTTAATTATAGACCGGCTTCACAATCAAATTGAATATCAAATCAGCAAAGCATTATATGAAATTATCATGCAGTGGACTATAGCAATTACCTAGGTAGGTTTCTTGTTTCATAACTTTCATAAAAGTTTACATGACAGTGATACAAACCCCTGCAAAACTTCAGGCACACTGTTCAATTGATTTGCATCTTTGTTCTATCGTTTTGTTAGCTTGTAATGTGCAATCAGCTAAATTATACCATTGACTGTCATTCTTTCTCATTAATTGTTTTTGTTCTCTTCAGAATATGTTTTAAATTCACTGGAAATCGCAAGGAAAAATATCTTGTAATTATATAAGGGTTCAACCATGTTGCCACCTGCTAAATTACTATTTAAGTTAATCAACATATGGTGTTTTCAGGTTTATAATTTTACATAATCATGAGTGCATCTGAGATGGTAGAAGTACGTGACTTGAGGAATATAAAAGTGCCCTTCTGAAAAGATGTTAACAGTATAATTTGAAACACTGAAAGAGAAAAAAAAAGTTTGCTAACATGCCTTAAACAATTAACAATCTTGAGAGAATTATACAGCATTTTGAAACTTAAAAAAAACTTCATTTTATTTAGTCTGAGACCACAAAAATGTTAACTGACAAAACAATTAATATTTGAATATTTATGTCTAAATAAATAAAAAGTAGTTGATGCAAATCCCAGTTAATTGCCTAATATCAAAATACCAAATAAGAATGAATCACTATACGTTTATATCACAACATAAGTTTAAAAAAACATTACATTTAACAGTGTTATTAAATTATTTTTGATTTTGAGTGAGTATTAGATGATGGCAAAGGCAATCAAACATCAAAATAGAATGAGCATCCACAATTAAATGTCCAATATAGAGGATATACAGTATATCCAAATATATAAACTTTTTGTATATATAACCCCCCCCCCCCCCACAAAAAAAAAATGGTGTATCACTTATTTTTTTATGGCTAAAACTTTTAAAACATTCTGGATGAACAGAAAAAAAAAAAGTATAACAACGGAACACACAAAACACAGCCAGACAGACAAACACACATAGTCACACACACGTCCACACGACAGTGGCACTGTCAGAATCGATCAGAGGGAGCCGACGGAGGCCCAAGGGGAAGATGGCAGATAATGAATTATAGTGCAACTCTTTTGTGTTCCCTCTGGCTGGGATGTTGAAATACACAGCAAGACAATGGGAGGGCTCACTGCCATTCGAACATTTTGGGGAAGTATTAATTTAAGGGGGCCCATTAACAGTAAAGGAGACATGAAAGTGCTTCTCTAATCCATACTCATTGTTATTTGTTTTGTTCCTTCAAACTAGAATCAAATATTTTATTTCATCTCTCTTCAAAGCACCCCAGAGGATGAGAAAACAAAGCTCACGGAGGGACGCAGAGTGAGTGAGCATATGCACATTGGATCTCTGTGGACGCTAAATGCAAACTCTTACATGTGAGACTCTTTCACTTCTCCCTGTAGTGTGACTGGTGCCGTTTTTTCATAGAACGACTTAACCACCTTTCCTTCATCTCTGAAAGCTCTTAATGCGCAATGGCTGAGCTTATCGCACATGTTGTACGCTACAGCACAACAAACTAGCAAAACATGACTGGGAAATGAAATTTGAGTTGTGTCAGTTTCAAGGTCGAATGACAAAAAGGTAATAACTACTTTTCCTCATTCAATGCTTTCTTATGGTTTCAGAAGGTACGAACGTTCGTCCCCGTTCCTTTTCAATGTAAAAAAAAAAATCTGCTTTTGTGTCCTACAGAAGAAATTCTGGAAGATTCGCATTGATAAGAGGATGACTGTATGACAAAGTCATTTTCAAGGGAATTATCTCTTTAACTGACTCATAAATGGTTTGCCATAATAATGGACTTATTATTCTATTTTTAGCATCAGAACTCTTCTCCATAAATCTAGATATTTCCTCCAGTCAGCCGGAAGCTTGAAACCTCCACAAGCCCATTAGTGGAACTAGACAGACTCTGAATTACAGGCCCCTCTGGCTGTACAACATATACATTGAGTGCTCATGTGCATGTGTGTCCAGAGGATCATCCAAGGGGCCACGGTCAAGCTGCAGTAACCTGCGGCTCTGCTGTGATGTGTTCTGTGAAGCGGGACTCACATGCCTAAGATGGGAGGGACACCAGCATGCCAGGCCGAGGGCAAGTCCTGCATGTGCCCCTCCTGCCACTCACATTCCACACCACACCACCCTGCCCCCAACCACCAACCATCCTCCACTCAACCCCACTCAACCCCTCAGGTAAACCCATTCAAATAGGATCACAGAGGCGAACATATGGTAGCCTAACAACAGCAGTAATTTAGATTGAAGGATTTTCAGGTTGAAAGCGGTGGTTGGGGGAGGCAAAGTAAAGCACAGACTATACTAGCAGAGAAAAGTACAAGTATGAGAGGTGTTATTTTAACTTAAACAGACGCCTTTTACTTATACTGATCTTTAATCAAATGAATGTTTACTCTAGGCTTTGTAAATAAATAAATAATAAAAACATTTTTAAATATGTGAATATTTAAAATTGGCTGATTTTATTTGGAGTCCCTTTAATACTACTATTACTACTATTAATAATAATAATAAACTAAATATGTAATTAAATTAAAATGAATCATCATCATCATTATCGACAACAATACAATAATAATAATACAAATTATAATAATACTCTAATTAATATATAATACTATTACTGCTGCTACTACTACTACTCATAAATAAAATATATAATTACATATAAATAATAAAGTACATAAAGAAATTAAAATGTAGATACAGTAATACCTCTAGATTCGAGCAGAATCCGTAACTCGTAACTCGAATTGCTCGTATCTAGAATCATGTTTTCCCATAAGAAATAATAGAAAACAAATTAATCCGTTCCATATCCTTAACAATGGAAAAAAACATTTTTATTGGTATAGACACACACACACAATTATAGTACATGTATACAATATAAGGATTGTGATAGCAAATAAAATGTGGTTTTAATTATACGTTTTTACAGACAGTAGCGGCAGGTGCGGAGGAGGAGGAAGGGGGTTGGTACGCAGACACTTGATTCCGTATCGTAACTTACACGAACAATACGTAATTTACGTAAACTTAATTAACATAAGTGAACCTAGCTTATGTATTTTTTTTTTTACTTTTCTATTTTATATTATTGTTTTGCTTTTTCGATTTGTTTTCTTCCCTTTTTTCGCCCGACTACCCTTACTTTCACTTTCACTTGCCGTAGACCTTTTAACGAAATACCTATCGAGGGAGATTTGTTTCTGTTCCCTATAAAAATAAGCACGTCTACCTAAAAAGCGCAGAAGCACGACCAGTAGACGACTGATCAGGGTGTTTCTTTTCAATGAAATCATAGAATCGTATCTAGAAGCAAAAATCTGCCTAAAGCTTGCTCGTATCTTGGAATACGTATGTAGAGACGCTCGTATCTCAAGGTATTACTGTGGTTAATAGTAATAACAGATTTTGTGGTAATAATAAAAAATATATTTTATATTTATATGTATATATTAATATATAAATAGTGACAGGTCTGGCATGCAACAACGCAGAAAACCTAAAACTTGGTGGGAAAAGGGTACAGGGACCAGGCACAGTCTGCACAGTCCGCACTGCAACATTTTAGTGCATCATGGGAAAGCAAAGAGACTAAAAGATGAGTTATCATCAGAGGCTGATTGTGGCTTGTTTGGCTGTGAAACTGCATGGTTAATTTCCTCACAGAGGCCCCCAAGCACTCGTTAGACCCAGTGCCAACAAAGACTTGGACTTTGCTACTAGATCTGTCCACGCTCTGGAGTGGGTGTGTGTTTGCGTGTGCAGGAACTGTGAATGACGAAGAAGAAGAATGTGTAGGACACTGATAACAGTAGCAGTGCTAGCACAGGGTCACGCCCTAAGATGGACACTTTAGCCCTCACAGTCTCACAGCACATATCTGTTCTTATATCCAAACCATCTAGCTGTGAAGGCTAACTGTTGGAACAGAGGCCCAAAGGAACTATGAATTTTGACTGCACAGAAAACGGTACAATTACTGTTTAGTATTCTAGACAGGTTACACAAAACCCAAGACTTATGGATGTGGTTAAGGTTGGGGGGTGTGAACAAAATCTTACATCATGATCTCAAAGTAATTTAATATCTTTGTACTGTTAAAAAGTTTGATGACAGTACTTTTTTTCAAAATAAATTAATACTTTTATCAGCAAGGACTTTCAATTGATCAAGTTACACAAAATACATTTATTACGACACGTTTTTATTACGATATAAATTAATGGTGTTCTTCAGACTTCCCATTCATCAAATAATGTTGAGAAATGTTTCCTTGAGCACCAAATCAGCATATTAAAATTATTTCTGAAGAATCGCGTAACTGAAAATTCAGCTATACCAATTTATTTTGCAATATTATTGTTTTTTTATGAATTAATGCAGGTTTGGTCAGCATAAAGGACTTCATTCAAAAACATTAAAAAAAACTTTGTACCGACCCCCAACTTTTGAACAGCAGATTATAATATATATACGACAGGAAGAAAAATAAATTATATAACTAAGAACTGATATGAACTTTTCGCTGATATGATAATCCAATATATAGGTTTTATATAATTATTTCTTGTTATGCTCGAATACCAATAAAAGGCAGACCCTAAAATGAAAAAAATGTTTCTACATAAATTCAAAGTGAATTTGGGCATTGAAATGAATATTCATTTTGAGCTTTTGATTTTAATAGATTACTATTATCAGTGGTTTTAAAAAAGAACTACACAAAATGAACAACTAAAACAAGCAAAAACTGTTTTTTTTTCTCTTATGCATAAAAAACTTGCTACTGAAAGCCGCATGACCACTGCGGTATAACAGAATCGCTACCTGTATATATGCACAGGACAAAAAATATATATACAGTATGTATTGTCACAAACTAGTTCTAGTCTAAAATGCAGTAATGTGTGGAAGTGAGGGTTTGCTTAATTTAATTTTAGGGGATGAAGAAAAAGCAAATCAGTCCAGATTACAACAATACTCTCAATCAGCCTTTGAAGCCACTTAGGAAGACCAAAACATGCTCTAGACAAATGGATGCTATTATCCAGGGAGCTCTCCTATTGAGGACGGTTCCAGTAATGGCAGATGCCGCGGCCGCTTCCTCCCACTTTCGCCAAAAACCAATCAAGCTCAGTCCAGCTAGAAGCAGCTTGAGGAAAAACCGGAGCTCCTAATCAAACTGTATACTGTCAGGGCCAAAAACAGGGTGGTGTTTGTTGTGCTGAGGAAATGGCTGAAAAGATAATTACGACAAAAGAGCCATTCCCACCCATACATTCCCTGACTTCCTACAGTCCCTCATCACTCCCCAATCACACTCCCGGATATTTTTTTTTTTTCTCCCTCGGAGTATCTCTGCTATTAGGACTCTAGAACAAGCCTGACGATCACGAAAAAGCGTTGGTGATGCCCTGAGGACAGTCATGCCTGAGCGGCCCACTGCACACAGCGTGGGGCATCCCTGGCCTCTCGCCACCACACTCAGAAAGAGTGTGAAGGCAAACACTGACTTACTCAAGCCTGAGTCAGACAACTAGTTACTTGTTGGGTCTTGTAACACAGTGGTCCCCAACCTTTTTTGTTCCGCGGACCGGTAAACGTGTCACAATTTTGCCGGTGACCGTGCTCGAGATTCGGGGGGGGGGGGGGGGGGGGGGGGGGGGGGGGTGTGAGCGAGATTGTTGATGGGTTCACCCGAGATTGCTGAGACACCTCCGCGCCACAGGCACAGCGCCACAGCCGCATACAGCCGCTCACAGGCTGGTCCGCGAATTCGCTCCGCGGCCCGGTATCATTTAATCTACGGACCGGTCCACGAATTCGGCTGCGGACCGGGGGTTGGGGACCACTGTTGTAACATATAAACCCAAGTATACAATAATCCATCGCCACTTCGCGGTTCAAGTTTCGCGGCCTCATTGCATAGCGGATTTTTTAAAAATATTCATTTTAAAATAAAAATTCAAAAATACCACCATATCGCAGCCGTATTGCGGAAAGCTGCGTTGCTTCATCGTGATGCGAGAGAAACGATTCCCCAGGATGCCAGACAAAGAGAGAAACTCTCTCAGAGGCTTTGTACACACCCACGGGCACTCAGACAAGACTCAGACGTGATTGGTTGCCGGCGCGAGATCGACGAATGAGAGTAGGAGTGGATCCCGTGTATCCTGTGAGCTAATTGGCAGATCCTACTTTGCAGACTTTCACCTATCGCGGGGGGCTCTATTTAATTTGGTGAAAAATCCCTTTTTTTATATAAAAAAATATGTTTAGCAGAAAAACAGGATATTGTATTTTCAGTTTTTTTCCAATGTTGCACAGCCTTACTGCCTAGTATTTAAAAAAATTCCTTTCAAAACAAAAAAGCACATTCTAGGTGCTCGTCTGAATTTTGAAAGATACAATAACAGGGCTGATTTTGCACAGGGTGTGTTTCACAAGTCTCTTTTGAATGGATGGCAAACAAGCCAGACAGATGGCCAGAGATATATTCAAATTTCAGTTTTAAAGACATCCTGTCTTTTTTCAATATTCAAATCTGTCAGAGGGCGATCCAAACTGTATCTATAACACTCGTCCATAGAATGCTGCAGAAAAAAATCCAGGTAACTTTTAGGCCAAATTGAGAGCTAATAGGACAGCTATAAATAAGCACAACGAATGTCAGGGGTGTCAGTGCTCTAAATGGAACGGTTCAGTCTGAGCAGAGGGCTTTTTAATTAACAGTTCTGCTCTCTGAGGAAAAGATGGTCTTCACAGCATTAAAACTAAAGCAGTCGGACCTCTGCTCCACACCAGACACAATACACAGCCACATCCTCTCTGAAAGTCTCACGGGGAAACTCCTGCTTTGACTGAGGAACACTACAGTAGTGGTGAAATCTCCAACATTATTGAAACAACACAACAAACACTTACACTTTAATAGTCATAGAGAGGTGGGAACTGAAAATAGGCCAAAGAGGACAAACTGAGAAACAAAACTGAAATGGCTGAATCTGACAAAACTATTAAGAAATGTCAAATTCACACCAAGATCAAAAGAAATGACATATCCAATACGCATGAAGTAAATGAAGCCTATATTCAGACTACTAAGTTTGTTTTGCACCAAACTATAAAATGTATTTTATGCACTGCTAATATTTTCATGACCATGTACCAGCACTAAAGTACCACAAATTTACAAAAGACCCGAACATTTTGCAATTTATCTATAAATCACACCCATATGGGCTGTTTAGCTAAATTATTTGCACGGTTTGTATAGTGTAATCATTTTAGAAAAAATCAATGAAAAATATGATTTTTGCATATATATTAAGAGACGATCATTAGATGATACTCAAAAACATAATGTGTTGTTGTGTTACTACTATATAAATTACAAGAAAAAGATAAACTTCAAATTATTGAGAATTAATTATATAATTCATAGGAAGATCAAGGGCTAGTCTACTGTAATGTGTGAGTTCATCAGCTTTTCCCCCCGATTAAATATTTAGTAGTCATCATAAATTAGGTTTCATTTGAAAGCTTAAACACTTAACATTCATCATGTGAAAACAAGATTTTTTAAGTTTGATATTGCATATCTTTAGTGGGCTCAATGTTTGTGATATCAAATTCAAATTTGGAACACAACTAGGTAAGCAGGTTAAACTAGAAAGCACATTTGTATGTAGACATACATGAATCATGATGACAGAACTTGTTCTGAGGATGAATGAATGAACGACCAAAATGTAATTTTTTCATTTTGATTTTGGAAGGAAATGACCCGCACATTTCTTAGTGATATTCTTCCAAACAACAAGGAAAACCAAAAAAACTCATTCTTAGCAGTGCTGTCAAGATCACTACGTGAGTGAAGCCCGATATAGGCTGACAGAGGCAGGTGAGCGAAGGGTTAACGTACACACTCCTGCACTCTTTCACCCCCAACACTTCAAAGGTAAGCCGTTTCTCTGCTCGGCCTGTGCATCTGCCAAACCCAGAGCCTCTTAAGAGCTGCTTCTGACTGTTGTGGTTGTAAAAAAAGAAAAAAAAGAACTTGTCCCGTCTGTGAGCTTTTCAAGTTCAGAGTATAAAGGCACCAGGCCGCCTGCCATTATAATTCGCTTAAACACACACAAAGCTGCAGAAAAACCACGGGTTGAAAAGATAAAGTTAAAATCTACTCTGCAATCATTTAATGACTCTATTAATCATGGGATTCCTATTGATAAATGATCACATCTGACTAATTGAGACATTATTAGATTTTAGACAATAGATGACAAGAGGAAAACTCAAAGTGTTTCTGGTTCAATCGTGCTGTTCGTCACACTGGGGAAAAACACACACTGCATGATAAATCAGATTTAATATTCTAATGTTGTTTAAGCATGTTTGATCAGCAACTAAATGACTTGGTTTATTTCAGGGAGACATTCGGGGAGCATATGAGGTTCCTCACCAAAAAAAGAAAATGCATCAAACTTTAATCATTCACATTTCATTTAAATTTTACATTTACAATGAAGAAGGGAATAAATTAGTAATTACATCAATAGCAGCTTCAGCTAGTGCTCATTTTCCTGTAGTTCTCCCAAAACTCAACTTCATATGTAGTTCTAGAAAAAAAAAACTCTGATCTTCAGATTTGGACCTTATGCAAACTCGTCATACATCTTTAAATCTCAAGCCTTAAAATTATTGCATAATCTTTTACTTAAAATCCTTATTTACATATAACCACATATACTACCAATCAGTTAGAATTTTTTAATTAGTACTTTTTATTCCTCAAGGATGCATTATTTACCAACCCCAAATGTTTTATGTTAGTATTTGTTTTTATGTGTGTCTGTGTGTATCTCTCATGTATACATACATACATACATACATACATACATTATACCATCAGTTTGAAGAAAACTAACGTCATGGCACAGGAGGCGGACTCCCCTCCCTCTGTCCCCATCGATGGGCAGAACTTGGAAGATGTCGAAAACTTTACAGACCTCGAGTCCAACATCTCCAGCTCAACCACCTTTGATTTTGAGATGAATGTTAGGATTGCCCAGGCAGAAGCAGTGATGGCCAGACTGCAGAGAGAGTCTGGAACCACCCCAACCTCACAGAGAAGACCAAACTGCATGTCTACCATGCCTGTGCGCTCAGCTCACTCCTCTAGAGCAGCGAAACATGGACCACCTATGCAAGAGATGAGAGGAAACTTAACAGTTTCCACCTGAGATGTCTGCGGCGCATTTGGCACATCCAATGGCAGGACAAAGTATCCAACACAGAGATTCTAGAGCACACCAGCAAGAACTGCATGTTCTCCATTTTCAGTGAGAGGCGCCTTCGCTGGCTCGGCCATGTCAAGAGAATGAGCCCAGGGCGCATTCCCAAGAATCTGTTATATGGGGAGTTAATAGAAGGTGCATGACGTTCTGGACGACCATGTCTGCGCTACAAAGAAGTTTGCAAGAGGGACATGAAGACGGCCAACATAAATCTCAACGACTAAGAGAGCTATGCTAATGACTGTTCCACCTGGCACCTAGCTGTCAGGCAGGGAGTAGAGGAAGTAGAGGAAGACAGAGAAAGAAAACAAGCTGAGAAGAGAGCTAGAAAGGAGCTACACCATTGTCCCCTGTAGACGGGACGAATGCCAAGAGATACACACACACACACAAATTCTGATTTAGGTTTTGTTAGGGTCCTTGTCACTATCTGTAGAATCCATATGTGCCGTCGCAAGGGTTTGGTGTGTCTCCCAGCACAATTTCAAGCATGAAGGAGATACACATGAGGAGGGGACGTAGAAGGGCAACCACCCAGTAACAGGACTGGTATCTGCTCCTTTGTGTGAGGAGGAACAGGAGGAGCACTGCCTGAACCCCACAAAATAACTTCCAGCAGGTTACTGGTGTGCATGTTTCTGACCAAACTGTCAGAAACAGACTTAATGAGGGTGGCATGAGGGCCCGACGTCCTCTAGTGGGACCTGTGCTCACAACTCAGCACCGTACTGCTCAATTAGCTTTTGCCAGAAAACACCAGAATTGGCAAGTCTGTCTTTACCACCCCTATCTCTTCACAAGTAAGAGCAGATTCACACTGAGCAGAAGTATGGCAGATGTGAAAGCATCTGGAGATGCCGTGAGGAATTTAATGCTGCATGCAAAATCAACCAGTATGCTTGGTGGTAGGTCAGTTATAGTCTAGGGTAGAATATCCTCTGAGGGTCACACAGACCTCCACCTGACCTCCAATGATTGCCTTACCTGCTGCTAGGTACCAGGATGAAATTCTAAGATCCATTGTCAGACCTTATTTTGGTGTAGTGGCCCTGTGTTCCTCGTGGTGCACGATAATACCCGGCCTCATGTGGCTGGAGTGTGTAGGCAGTTTTTAGATGATGAAGGCATTGGTGCTATTGTCTGGCTCAGACGTTCCCCAATCCTAAAACTAGATCATGGCCAGACATTATGAGTTGCTGTGATGAACTTCATGCAAGTTGGATCAAAATCAACACACAGGCTGGTTTCCATTGATTAAGGTCACATGATTTTGTGTTTAAAATATAAATAAAGATTTTCCAGTCTAAATATATATAAAACAACTCTTTAGAGAATTAATGGACAAGTGTCATGTCTAGTGATTCTGATCAACATTGCAGGATCCAGAAGTTTCACAAAGCCACGACAAGAAAGAGACTTTACATATATTTTTGGTGCATCAATCTGCCAGATGAAATCTTAAGAACATTAGGCCTAATTCAAGCTGTCCGTGACCATGCTAGCATTCCCCTCACAGATCAAACAGGGAGTTCAACAGAAACAGGCTGACGCTTTAATGGATGGCGAAGACTCAGATACATTCCTGTGCAGAGCCATGCCTCTTCCCCGAGAGATAGGGGCCAATGGGGGCATAGCAGAACCAAAGTTTAACCCAATGCTCCATTAGCTATAGCTGTATTAAATAGAAAAGTTCAAAAATATACAAATTTTGAAAACAACTAAAAGTAGTGGCAAATAAACAATAGCCTATTATATGGGACACATGACATCTGAATGCATGTGTCTGGCATTTCATCTTTATCAGCACTAGCTCTAACAGCTCACGGATGGAGGCTGCACGTGTAAATACAAGTCATGAGGGCTGTGATTAAGATGGAGACAGAGATATTGGTATCTAGTAAGTCTCTGTTTTTGGATCTGGTTTGAGCAGCAGGAGGCCTGTGGGACGCAGGTTTAACAGGCCAAATCTGTTTTTATGATTTGTATTGTTAATATAAATATGAGCAAACTGTTGGCAACGGACTTGCTTTCGGTGTCATTCTGCTAAGTTCTCTTTGTTGTGAATCAGTATGTCTTTCGGGCACAAGTGAAGGCCTTTAGTCACGAAACATTAAGACACTGACGACACAATGACCTGCAACACGACTACAAGGTCATACTTTAAACATAGCTGGTACATAGCAATAATATTCAATGTAGCTAAGCATGTTCAATGTAGTTTATTATGCAAAGCGATTGCGCAAATCGTTAATTTCCTTAATGAACATTTTGAAGCATGAATGTGGTAGTTTCATAGCTGTCAATGGAGGGACATACAGCTCTCAGATTTCATCAAAAAGATCTACATTTGTGTTTCGAAGATGCATGAAAGGTTTGGAACAACATGAGGGTATTAATTAATGAAAGAATTTCAATTTTTGGTTGAACTAACCCGTTACTGTTAATCAAGGAAGAGGAACAAAAGAAATAGAGAAAAATCACTCACTGCTCTTGAATGACTTGAGTATCTTTTGCAGCTTTAATAAGGATTTATATATATTTACAATGAAAATAATAACTTTTTTGTGTATTTTGGCAGGTAAAAATGTAAAAACTTAAACTTGTCTCACTGGGCCAATAGAAAAAACAAAATCCTCAGCATTAAGCCCTGATATATTGAAGGGAACAGGTAATGTGACATTTATTATAATGGGTTTATGTGAGGATTGTTTTAAGCTCACTTAAATTAAGTTGTTATTTATTTTAAAGCCTAATAAATGTTAAAATCAATAACTTTCTATTATGCTGTAATACTTAATGGTTATACTTGATGGTTAATATTGAGAAAAAATGTCAATTTCATAGACATCAGTATCAGTATTGATATCAATGATACTGGCTTTCATTCATAAAAATATGCCAATCAACAAATATTTAACATATATTGACTTTGTTGTTTCTACATTAATTTGGAAATTAATTGTGAAATTACTGCAATATAAAATACATCAAAAAGCTTTAATGTAATTAATTACATCCTAAACCTAGGTTTCAACATACCACATTAACACACACAAAACACAATATACGGGACACACATGGAATTCTAAGAACCCACAAATGAGGCATCATTGTCAACTGAAGCCTTCTAAAATTACAGCGGTCTAGCATTTAGCGCTCCTGTTTCCCGTAACTTTGTTCATGTACACTATGAGTCAATCTTAAACTACAAGCGTAAACAATACATGCAGGCCAGGGGTTTTTAAAATAAACTTTTTTGACTGAGCATCAAGAGAGAGTTATGCCATTATGTCCTCCACATAAGCACTCCACACTATTAAAATCATACTGAGGGTATTATAAAAGACAGATATGGGTTTTTTTCCCAGAAAGCGTCAGACCCAGCATTTTGCACTTCAATTTCTGCAGACTAGAATATGATCAAGTAACGCTTAGCAAACACAGAGTCTTTTTAGCATAAACCATCAATTATATTCCATTTCATTTTGCTTTCATTTTCATTCTGAAGACAGGATGTAATCTAAACCCGTTTGCACATTCATTGCACAACATGCTTACTCTAACAAAGCATTATTTTCAGCAATCAAGCAGATGCAAAAAAATAATATAGATTATATATTGTTAAAATATCAGAGAATTTAATCCAACTCCATCTGCATGAGAACCAGTGACACACACTTTGTGGGAGGACCGAAACAAATTTATCTAAACTTTTGCAGCTGCACGAATGAAAGGACACTAACTAGATGTACAACATCATCCAAAACGGCCTTCTATAGATAACACAGGCACCAAACTCATTATTTTCCTTTTTTTTTACTTTTCCTTTATCCTTACACAAAATGTAAGTTCCATTTGACAGGATCCCTACAAACTCTTTGGCCCTGTTTACACCTGGTATTATAATGCATTTTGGTCAATAGGATCACAAGCAAACAGGGCAGGCACATACCTGTTTACAACTGGTATTTTAATCCATCTCTTTTGTTCACTTTCAACCACTTCAGTCCTGATTTCATAGAGGGGAGGGTCTATAGGTGGGTAAATGTATGTTTTTTTTAGATCTTTCGATTTAATGGACAAGATAAGCCAACGCAATTTACTTATGAACGTGCGCGGATATGACGGAAAAACATACGGAGACCATCGGCTTTCGTTTCTGCTTTAGTAGCCGCAAGACCATGTTGAACACTGTGAGTTAGAAATCAGGAAAGGTGAGAAGACACTGTACTTGTTTGGTACGTTTTTCATCTTCAAACCAAACTTGGGTCTCCAGCTGATAACGTTTAAATCCCATCTGGCTAGCACACTTCCCGTCTTTTGTGGCTGTTTGAACACATTTGACTACGCGAGCATTTACGCTACAATTAGCAATCCATTCAAATCCGTTTTCAACTACAGTACCTCTGAAAGTGGTTGAAAGTGGACAAGAACAAACATTTTAAACCCCGTTTGCACCTGTATTTAGCGTCGTACACTTGTGATCCGATCGATCAAAATCCATTATAATACTTCCTAAGCACGGGATACCTGTTGAAGTTCACTTCAATTGACAAAATATGTTCATTATAAAGACCTGCAATGTCTTCAAACATAGACAACACTTGAGTTGAAGATTTTAGAAGAGTATGGTTTGAAGACATAATATACTTCATTAAATAAATCAACATTATTGAAAGTATGATCATTTATATTTCATGTGTATTTCATCTTATTTAACCATAATCATACTGGTTTCATTTTAACTGTCAAAAACTATGAGCATTTGACTATTTTAAGCCTTCTGAAGCTAACAATAGCTTAATATGACAAAAAAATAAATAAATTACATTTAAGTTACGCATTGAAGCAATGAAAGCTCCAATTTCTATTGACTCTAATTAAGATACTTCTTTGGAATATAAAAACAAGATTTTTTGAAGTCATACAGGTTTGGAAAAACACGGAGGGTATTAAATGTTTTTTTTACTTTTTGGATGAATTATCCCTTTGGTTCTCCCACCCTCTTTCACAGGGTGCAAACCCTAAATGCTCTTTCTCTATGGCCGTGCCTCTGGAGGACAGCTATAAATATACCAGCAGGCAACAGTGCAGATTAAAAGCAGACAATGAGCAACAGGAAGCGATTTTGAGGAAAGGTCAGGCTAAGATTGCATGGGCGGAGGTAGGGAGGGTGGCTGTTGGTGAGAGCTCCCTTAGTTTTGTGGCCCCTCTGCAGGCACCAGTTACAGGTGATTCCTTTGGATAAACACACAGAGAGCCTAGATATAGTCCAAGAATGAAAATTGCCCATTCATTTAATTTTGTCTATTGTGCTTAATACATTGCTCGTTCCAAGAA
Source organism: Rhodeus uyekii (assembly GCA_037043235.1). Classification (NCBI taxonomy): domain Eukaryota; kingdom Metazoa; phylum Chordata; class Actinopteri; order Cypriniformes; family Acheilognathidae; genus Rhodeus; species Rhodeus uyekii. The sequence goes on along the minus strand of JAWRVZ010000098.1, from coordinate 1,962,565 downwards.
TGAACTCTTAGATTTACCTCTGAACAGAAGTTGTGGCTGTATCTTCAACAAGATGGGAGGGAGTGTGCTAAAAAAGGATATTGCATTTCCTCTTAGTTACAAACTTATTCTGAGAAACTGCACTCTCTTTCCTTTAACCATTATAGATATTACTCAACTTTTCATCTTTGGTCTGTATTGCCCTGTGAACCAGTTTTGTTGTGGCTGGAAGAAACTCACAAGTTATTCACTGGGCACCAAACAGTTTCTGGTCTCCATTGACATCTATAGTATTTTTCTTTTCATACTATGGAAGTAATGGGGACCAGCAACTGTTTTAACTGTTTGGTTCCCCAAATTCTTCAAAATATCTTCTTTTGTGATCAACAGTACTCATGGAGATTTAGAAGAACTTGAGGGTGAGTAGAAGCGGAGAGAATTTCCATTTCTGGGTGAACTATCCCTTTACTTGAATATAACTGCATTATGTATAGAGGTTCAGTGCCCAATACATGGAGTGAAGTAAACACCTGGGTTCTCAAGACACTCAAACAGACATGAATTAAATCTTGAGCGTTTAAGTCAGCTTATCCCTTAAGCAGAGCGATGTTCCCTTAGTGTACATCTTAAATTCTTTGCCAAAAGCTGTTCCTCATTCTCCTTGAACTGTCACACAGGAATCTAAAAATACAGAATCTCTCCATCCTAACGAACTTGACAAGTAAAACACTTTAAAGGTGCACTCTGCAAGATTTGACTTTGGTTTAGTCAGTTCTTGTCACAATAGGCAAAATGACTGTTGTTATGCTATTTGTCTACTTAGATTGCGAACACGCTGATCGATTCCATCGCTCTTTTGGCATTATATTGTTTGTACTTTTACGTTTATTCTTTGTAAAGTACTTTATAAAGTAAACCAACACACTCTCATGGAAATTCATAAAGATTTTACATTTCCGTAAATTGGTGAATAATTCATATATAATTTCTTTGTACATTTCCATACACTCCTTTAGGGTTAGGGGTGGACCTTCACGCTTACCTTTTTTTGTGATCGCCATTCCATAAAACAATTCCTTTTCTTCCTTTTCTTTTTAAGTTGACTAAACATATTAATATTTTCTGTATTACTGTTAGTAAATTGGCCAATTGCATGCGACAGCTGGTCATGTGACATCAATATGGCGGCACCCATGTGGGGTAGACCAGCTCTGTGTGGAATAACATTAGACTTATGTATCCCAAGAGAGTCTACATCATTTTAATCAAACTTCCCAATGATCCATTCTTTATTTATAACTTTTTCATTTGCTCAACTATACTTTTGAAGCCAAAATCATAGTCGCCAGCAGCACCAAACGATCGTTTACAACTTTCACTTACAGAAGTTGTGCCAATGTTATTTAATCACTTACCAAACAACACCGAAAGCTCCGTATCCGATCGGTCTGTCAGGCTCTATATCCAGCTGTTGTTGTAAGTGATGCGAATGGTGGTGGTGGTGATGATGCGCCTTCACGGCGGCGGCTTGAACTTGCGCCGGGGCTGCAGCGGCCGCTGGACCCGGAGCTTGACCGGGAGCGGGCGAGGGGAAGTACGGCTGCTGCTGGCTCGGGTTCAGCATTACCGCCGCCGCGGCTGCAGCAGCAGCGGCTGCGGCCGTGGAAGCGTGCTGCTGTACGGGGTGCACGGCGGCGGCCGAGCCTGGGTGCTGGAGGTGATGCTGGCCCGGGTGGTGATGGTGGTGGAGGTGGGCGGGTGGCGGGAGATGGGGCAGCTGGTGGTGATGGTGCGGGTGATGCGCTGCTACCGCCGTGGTTCCGCCGTTGTACGCAGCCATCATTTTCGCGGCATTGGAAGCCGTCGTTCCGCACAGAGCCATTCACTCACTCAACAGCCCGAAATGAGAGGTGGAAAAAACAAAACAAAGAGGCGAACGAGATGGAGAGGGAGGCTGCCAAGATGTCAAACTCTCATTTGGCTGTCATAGAGCCATACGACGGGTAAAATCAAAGCATAAATGTCCGGCATATATCCAGATGAGTGTGAAAAGGTGTCATACTAACAACTCTCCAGCTTTGATCTGACCTACTTCGGAGGATCTTTTGAGTTATACGTTCCACACTAGCAAAATGACAATCGCGGACATCCGAGAAACCTCTCGCGGAGGATAAACAAAAGAAAAGTAAAAAAGGAGAGAGGGATTAAATGAAAATAATGCGCTCCCCCCATAATAAATCAATTCTGCTCGGCCTTAAATCTCCCTCATGTTGGAGGCACGAGGAGCACCTTGCTTTGCTCGAATGGAAAGGGAAATTAGGTGAATAGTTCAAGTTAGGTGGGGAATGCAACATTCATCTTTTAGATTTCCTCATATTTGCCATTTTGGGCTCATCCAGCCCCGTTTCCACCGCCAGGGCTGCATGCAGTTTGCAGAAGTTACGTGGATCTCAATCAGGCCACCGTTGCCGACTTGGTACTTGCTCGCCAGCGTACTTGTTTACATGTACATTAAAACGCGCGATTCCCCCGCATGAAAAGGCTGCTACACTGTATCGATCCGGAAAGCTTGTTGTGCAGAATGGCGCTCTGTTGCGCTCGAGCTCTGCGCTGTGGATGGGCAGCTCCAGATCCTCTCCAAATGTCAAAATCCCCACCAAACACCCATCACGCTGGTTAAAAGAGCAATCCGTTTTCCTGGAACAAGGAAAACATTCTTCCGAAGCTTTCAACTTATTTTCCCCATCGATAACAAGGTGCTCGTTCACCGGCGTTCCGCTTTCTCGCGCCCAGTATCGTGGGCATGTATATCCAGTAAAGAGAAATCAAAATAAAAACATCCAGTGTTTCCTGCGGTCATAAAACAGGCGGCCAGCGTCCTCACCCCCTCGCCGGATGGTGCTGCCAGGACCTGGGAAGGCACACGCGCAACCCTGCCGTCTTGGGTACCCGTCTATTCCTCGTCCGATGACAGGTCTCTGAACCAATCGCGTTGCGCTGCTGAAGTGGCACAGCCAATCAGCGGACGAGAGGAAGAGACGGAGGTCCAGCCATAATAAACAGGCCCTTGTTGCATGTGGAAGCTAGCGCCATTACGGCTATACGATACTGTAAAACATAGCGGCAGTCTACGGCGCTCTTGAGCCGAAATGGAGAGCGAGGGGCCCCACTTACCCAGAGCTATTACGCGAGACATGCCATCCAATTAGCACCTGCCATTGAAGTGAGTCCCTTGTCTGAAAGCAGAGCCATGATTCGCTGCCCAATCGCTTTTCAAATAGAAGAAAAATGCACAGTAACAAGGACGGTCAAACATTATACAATATATCATGCAGTTTACAAAGTTTATAGTTTTCTGTTACTGTGCATTGAAATAAGGTTTACTTTGAAAGTGTAAATAAAAAAATTAAAATGTAAAGTCATAATTTGTTTTCCACGATTCAGTTAAATTGCTTTTTTTGTTGTTGAACAAACCAGTTGAACACCATTAAGTTTAACACCTAGCAATAAATCTGTAGGAATGATAAGTGACACATTTGTGTTGTTGTTTAGGTATTTAACCTAAATGTCAGGACAGAGGAGGATGTCATGTTTAAAAAGTTATAATTTATTCATTTTAGTTTCTGTTAGGCAAACATTGTAGCCTATATATTTTTTGTATACCTTTTCCATTTTCGCTACTTCGTTAAATATTATTAGTAACTGATTTACTGTGTATTGTGAGAACATGCCCATAAATATGAATCTTTGTTTTCCTTTTTTTCTTTAGCCAACAGCTTATTTTTGCAAATGTTAAGACATAAACATCATTGACATTCTGATATATATTCATGGTAAAGAAAAAATTGACATTAAGCCCCAGCCTCCTCTATTATTCAAACATTAGGTAACATAATTGAATTTGCTCTAAATAATTAATATAGAAGGCACATGTACATTTTACATGCATTTTCCCTTTCTGTTTTTTCGAGTAGGTTTGTTTGTGCGTCTGGAAAACGTAATCAAGTTAACTTGAGCACTTTAGAGTCTACAGCTGTACATTCCACACCTTTGACCTCAGCTCTTATGTGTTTGCATAAGGATAATGCTTCATCTCAGCAGGCTCTCACACTCCCAGCACTGGCAGAAGCACGAGGGTGATGTGTTTATTTGTGATGTATCCTCTGTTTAAGCATTAACTGGGTCCACTGAAACTCTTTGATTAATTTTCAACAATTATTTGATAACATGGTGGTGGAATAAGGTTATAGGCCTTGTTTAATCTGCTTTTAAAATGTTTGGGTAAATCAGTTTTGCACTATGATGCAGATGTTTGTAATTGTTTCAATTTCCAGGAATTTAACCAACAGCTGTAGAATCTTCCAGTAAGAGTGAATGCAGTATAGGCCTACATGTCTAATTAACCACTGGATATATTTTAAACAGAATAATTAATCTCCTGCCCAGGTCCAAAATAACCTGGTGTCCTCCTTTAAGTGCAGGCCTAGTTCTTATGGATGAGTGGGATGTGCTCTACATCGAGTCCAGCAAAGGGAGGATGGTAACATTCCCAGGACTGAATCAGGCCCCATTGATTTGGACATTTTCCTCTCTGAAAATCAAATGTAGCTGCTGCAATGTCTTAATCAATAATGGCAAGGCATCGCCCACAATGACTTTACGCTGAATTTACACTTCCACACACATGTAATCTACATGAATAAGTCACCCACTTGGTATTGGTCTGGTTAGAATCCTGAAAATGTAGCTTATCATGAAAACAATGCCATGAGTTATTCAAGTTTAATGGAGCTTTGGATATAATTAATGTGAGATTTAAATCATAATCTATTATGATGATGCCCATATTCTGCATCTTGTCTCAGAAAGAATCATCTTTCTCAGCTCTTCGTCTTTTCATCAGGCAGCATATGGCACATGAAAACGTCTAGATTCCATTCATTCTCGGCCACAACGTGCATGAATTAATTGAATCTCTGTCTGTTCAACATTTCATCCATGACCCCGAAAGCTTCACGGTATATTTGTGTTAATTAATTAACACTGCAAGATAGAAACAAATTATCATATCATTTTATTTATATCCTATATCTCTTCAAAATCAGACTTTATTGTAAATACAAACACATAGAGCTGAACAAGACACACTACAAATCAAGTTCAAATCAAGTATAATTTCATTCAATTACATACTGCTAACAAAAGAAAGAACCTGTTCTTAGGTGGTTATGAATAATCCAGTCTTAAACATTGGATTGCGGTGGGATTTTATGGTTGAGAGTGCAGAATCAGTGTTGATTAACTGAATTAAAGAACATATAGTGGAACCCTACTGATGTTATATATATTACTGTATAGATGAAGATATTGCAATTTCATAGGCCGCATGCTGCTACTAACATTAAGTCAACTCAGTTATCAGCTACATTGATGAATGAGACGTGTCCGGCCTCCCCTTATTAAGCTTTCACAGCAAAAAGAAAAGAAAAGGACGCGTTTCCTGATAGATTTCTTTTGTAATAAACTTTATGACTATAAACTTAGAGATCAAGACGAATGCATGTTCCTAAGTGAACGCATCTTGGCCTGAAATAACTTTTAGGCTGGCAGGTTATTAATGAAGTAATGAAGGAGGGAGATAAGAGGCGTTTTGTCACATCAGCAGGAGTGATATTACCCAGCATCCGTATAGGATGCTGTAAAAGTCAAAAGCAGCTTAAATTTGACTCGCTGTTGGGATCCCAACCAAATATAAATTCTGAATCATTGCAATATGTGCGATTTTTTTTTTTAGGGAGTGACTTAAAATATTAAAGTGTGATATTTGCTGTTATTGTAATTGAATACAAAATATGTGTTTTGAGACAATAGTTTAACATGGCATTTTCATTTAAAAGATGCTTTTTTTTCTTCAATATTATTAATATTAAAAGGTGTAAGGATATACAGCAGATGCCTTTAAGACATTAATGATATGTGAATTAGCTTTTTAATGATGCACAAGCACATCTTATAAGTGTGCTTGGTTTTATGCTTTTAATTTGGGAACCTATTTATTGTGATTTAAGTAAACCTCATTATGTGCGCACAATGTTTAAATGCATTAAACCGCCTTAAATGCCTTTAAGTGGTACGCAAAAAGCAAGCTTTTGTTTCCATGGGTTTTGATAAGAGGGTCATAACCCATTTTGGAAATTATGTTTGCATATCTTTTTGATGTTTGCACATGCCAAGAATATGTCTTCTTCAAGCGCACTTGAGCGTGCGTTTGCAAGTACAATGCAACAAACAGCTTCATGAATAAAAGCTTAATGATAAAGCTTTTTTATTGCATTCCGACTAAATTGTCGATTTTGTAAAAAAAAACCTAACAAATATTGCATGAGTTCAGCTTATGCCAAGACGTTTTATACGATATACTGACACCTACTGGCATGGGTGAAAAGTTTTCCGGTGCCATTGTAAAGATGGTCTGTTGATAGGCATATTTTGGGTGCATGGTTGCTTTATTCTGTATAATACATTATAATATATATATATTATATATACTTTTTCATTAAAAAAAAGTTGTTACATGTCCTTTTCAGGGCTAAAACTGGGTGCAAGGTTTGACATATTGACTGAGATATACTACAAGAGTGCAAAACAGTGGCTGAGGATATCATCAATATGGCCCATCATTTGCTACACCACGACCTATCAATAATTCAATGAAATGCATTCTGTTTGACAAGCTACACAGACACGAAGAGAGATTCAAATCACTGATGAAAGAATAAAGGTTACAAAGAAAAAACATTATTGCACTTTTGACCGCACTATCTAAGCTTGTACCCAGATAAATCTAGTGGTGGACACTAATCTAGCATGACTCTCTTGTTACAAGGATTTACTTAATGGTTGAGGATAACCCAGACATGGGGGATCTGCACAGAGAATTGGTGTCCTAATTAGGCCCTGGCATTGACAGTGAGCACTGCTTGGGGCACTGCGGAGGGGAAGCTGCAGAAATGTAATGCTGGATAACTCCAGGCAGACCATAATATGTAAGTGGAGCAGAAAACAGATGGTCCTAAGCATGCACAAGAAAACGCAATATTCGTCTGATGAGGTGGTGCATCATGATTAGGGATGGAAATTGCAAAACAAAATTATGGTTTTCTCTTAACAGTTCTAGTTCAATAAATCAATTTATCATTCTTTTAGTACTTCTAAAGAATAAATATTTGGAAATGAAGAAATCCAATTTCATAATTTCAATAACAATACAAAATATGTTTACGGAAGCTTTTCACAGTCTGTTTTTATATAGGCAATGCTCTGAAAATGTGTGGCACCTCCAGAACGACCACAGTGTGAAATGTGTTTTAAAAAAAAGAAGGTAGTACATCTTGTCAAGGAAATTACTCACAGGTCTTTATTACGCCCCAAACTAACCTCAAACTATAATAGTAACCCTAAAACCATATGAATCCAGCATCAGAACCACATCCTGTCAGCATGAATAACAATAACTCATCCAATAACTAGCATGAAACTATTCAAAAAAACAAACAAAATATGTAGTAACATTTAAATTAGAAAAATGTCATATCTCTTAATGTGCATTTTTAAATACATGTTGTCATAAATAATAACCAGCTAGTAATTTATGTCTCACAGTTAGTTGCAAGCTGTGAGTGTGCGCACGTGTGTGTGTGTGTGTGTGTGTGTGTGTGCAGGTTTATATTATATTGCGGGGACCAAATGTCCCCACAGGGGGTCCCCACAATCGAAATGGATTAATAAATACACTAAATATTTTTTTAAATGTAAAAATGCAGAAAGTTTTCTGTGATGGGTAAGTTTAGGGTAAAGAATATACAGTTTACACAGTATAAAAACCATTACGCCTATAGAGAGTCCCCACAAAGATAGTGAAACCAAATATGCGTGTGTGTGTGTGTGTGTGTCTACCCAACCATATTTTGGGGACCAACTGTGCCCAAAATTGGGCTAAATCAGACAAAACTTCCCGAACGTCAATTTGGAATACAAAAAAAGTACTATAAAATTAAATATTATTTTTTACATTTATTATTCTTATTTGTTAAAAGTAGAAAGTGTTCTGGGAGAGTTAGGGGTGTGAGTTAGAGTTAGGATTAGGTTGTATTATTTAAAGTTATGAATGTATTACTATAATAGTAATAAATACTGCAATTATAGTAGTATTTATAGTTATAGTACTATACAGTGGAATCCTGCAAAAAATCATTGAGATAACCGAGGATTGAGATAACCAACAGCCAATATGGCGATTTATTTGATGAAGCGATCGGCATGCTATAAAAATGTACATACACTGTATATGTTTGCTAACAACAAAAGGCACCAACTAACAACAGAGATTTACCAGTAAACAATTAAAAACACCTTCGATTCTCAATACAAACCTTTAATTATATTCTCCAACACAGTCACAACACACATGTAAACACATGCGCTCACAACACAGTTTTTTCGCTCGGACACAGTTCTGAATAGCATTGCACACGCGGTTACTATGGTTTCTTTACAAACTCTAAAATGCTTTGTTGCTTATTGCCTTTAACGGTCTGCTTGAAAACAAATGCTTCTATCAGTAACGACGTCTTTGTCGATCTCAATGTAATCTGGGAATTCCTGGACAGTGATGCTAACTCCTGCGCCTCCTCTTCCAAGATAGCATCTGTAAAGGCTTGATTTTTCCGCCACTTCCGCGAGTTCTTCTGCGGCTGCTCGGCACTGTGAGTGAACCGTCACTGAAGCGTCACCATACGGACTGTGATCGACATGCAACGCAAACTCAGTGCATGCGCAGTGAACTTGGTACAATCATCATCGTCATGAGATAACCATGTGAAGTGGCGAATTTGTCCCTCTTTGTGCTCAAGATATCAGAGTTAGGCGACATAAAAAGAATCGACATAACCGATAAGAAAATGCTAAGACAAATAGAGAGTTTGGCAGTTCCACTTCAAAAACGTCGACATAATAGGGTTAACCGAGATCGAGATAAGTGAACTCCACTGTAATAACAATAAAAGTCTGTGGAATGTCCCCACTTATGTAGTGAAATATTATGACAAGTGAAATGTTCTCATTTAAATCTAGTGTTTTGCGCAAGTAATCAAGTGTTTTTTTGTGCTTGGAAGGTCTGAAGACAGGGGTCGGATTAGGCCATAGAAAATATCATTAACCTGATATAAAAATGGATAGAAACAAATGTGTATGTGTTCGGTTGTCTAAAAAGAACCGACTCATAAAGTCATTAATTCAAGAGTTGTACTACACTGAATGCGTTTATTTTCTAAAAAGGTCTGCCTCACAAGAGTCATATGTTCTGGAGTTGGAATACACTGATCGTGCTGTTTTTTATTTACTAAAAAGAATTGCCTGAAATTTATTTTGTCAACAAACCACACTAGTGTTGCAGCGCCAAAAACTGTTAGGAGAATAAGTCAACCAGATCTTAAAATGAGGAACAGTATCTGACTTCCAGTCTTAGAATGATACTCTTAATAATCATTCCATACGTAATATTTTCTGCAGGGAACTTAAGGTCCATTAACGAAACAGAATAGCCAAATAATTAAATTCTTTGGCTCAGGTTTGAAAATACATCCATACATGTTAGAGAACCACTGGACTATGTCACAGCAAAACCAGTTCTGATTCTGATTAAAAACCAAATCAGTTTTTGTTTCCCAGTGTGCTTGACTAGTTTAACTGATAAACCTCAGCTATTAAGATTTTGGCAAGAAATATAACCATTATGTTGTCTTTAATCTGTCCTGAGGAAACCCAAACAAAACTCCTCAAAGAGCTCGTTGAACATTTAATTAAAAAGCCAATGTGTTAATAAGAAGTTGGTCATCCATTTGCTGCTATAACTGCCGACATTCTCATGGGACAGATTTTCGCTAGAGGTTGGAACGGCAGATGGGGTTTGATCCCATCCCATTGAGGTCAGGCACTGACATCGGGGACCCAGTTTCTTGTTTTATGGCATGTAAATGTTCTTTTGACCAACTATTGTACATGTAAGCCATTTAAAGACAGCATGTAGTAAAGATTACAGAGCGGAACAAAAGAACATAATTCATACATGGCTCTAAGAAATGAAGAAAAGACCACATGAGTAATGTCATGGAAGTATGTAATTGATTTTTTAAAATTATATGCATGCAAATTATTCATGATTGGATTTAATGAATCCAATACTCTAGGTACAAGTTTTAATTGCAAAATCAGGTTGTATAATGAAAAAATGTCGCCGTTCATGCAGCGACAGTCACAGAAGCCTTCAGGCCTCCTTTCATTGCGAAACGTTAAATTCTCGCCACACATCTGCTGAGTAGCTACTGTGTACATAGGCTGTGAGTGTTAGACTGGTGAGAGACTGAAGCATTGTTGATCAGCCTGTGACAGAGAGAAAGAGAGCAGTTTGTGCTTGGCTTTGGTCACACAAGCATAGAATAGAGCCTACAAAGAAATTCAGTGACACTGACCTCATACTCAGAGAGTCAGCTCTATTTAAAGCACTAGGAATCTTTCTGCTGTCTATTTTTACTCTCCTGTCTTGGGCATATTTCTGATGGGGGATGGGGGGAGGAGACTGAAATCACTGCCTTTTGTGTCAATTCTATCACTTTGGAAGAAGTATGCTTTGCTTTTATTAGATGTGTCAATCACGGTCCAAATATGCAGTGCTGTTTTGAGTGTGTGATAGTTAATGGTATTATTAGAAGCTAAGAAAGACTGAAGCGTTATGTTCCACTTTTATCATCTGTAGATCTTCACGGAAGATGCTGGGACACGTCAATACCCCTGGGGGCTTCATACATTAATCATTAATGTATTTGTGGATTTTCCCTTTATAGGCATTACAAATCTTTCTACACAGCCCTGCATATTTGATACCTATGCATATGTATAGTGGGCAAAACAATGCAATCTAATGTACCTTTTTAATACTGATGATATAATTTTGTAATGCATTTTTCTCACAAAGTTGTGTATAATCTACCCCATAAATTTGGGCCTGATTCTATGCATTAATTTGTAATAACACAAAAAAATCAAATGTGATTTAAAGCAAAACTATTCACGAGTAACTATTCTTTTATATAATTTATGGTGTTTATTACTTTTTGGTTACCAAAGTTCATTCAACATTTTCAAATTAGATTTCAGTATGAAAAATAAAAATAATGATTTCTATATGAATATACGGTTGAATGTTTTTACATACGCTTCGAGGGATTTCTGCACGTAAGCCTATTTGTCTTTCAATAATCATATTGTTCACTTCTCACTCTTGATCGTGGCTTATGGACTTATCTTGCACTTTATGATGGGCAACAGCGACACCTAGTGATGCACCTCTAAATTATTTTAATGAAGTATGCCTCAATCCTTTTAAACAACCAATAGCATTTAACTTGAGGCGGTAACTAAAATTATATGGTTTGTAAATTTAGAGTGCGTCAAACAGTAACTAAATATGTAGACAAATAAAAAAATTGTCGATTCAAATAACCACCTTCAGCATTTTCTTCCCGTGACTCTGACACTGAGTGCGGGGACTTCCCTGGGAAAACACAGGTTCCGTCTGTCCTGTTTATAGCGCTATAATAACAGTAAATCACGGTTATAAAGATGAAGACGGAAGTAGCAATTGGGGTGTGTTGCTATGAGTCCAAGGAGCAGGTGTGCTTATGGTTCGAGCATTAAAGGAACATTCCGAGTTTAGATCAACCAAAAACATTGGCAGTGATGACTTTGTCCCCATTTCAAGGTCACGGCGAGGCATTTACAGTTATTAAGCCAGTTATTTAGAAAGGCAGAGCAAGCAATTAAAATAATTGTTACATAGGTTGTCTTATATTGCCAAATAAGTGCTCATTGTGTGAGCAGTGTTTTCTTAAAGGGGAACAACAAAATTAATTTTGGGTAATCAACATCATTGGCCACAGATGCAGATGATTAAGCTTAACTTTTAGCAGAATATTCCATTCAACACTGAAGTCAATCTACACATTAGACACAGTCAAGAGAACAGGAGACACAGCAGACAAATTCATCTTTTTCAACAAGTTTATTAGCAGTGACAAAGATTCTTGAGACAAAATCTGACCCCCTCTTCATGACCACTAGGAAATTCAGAGAGAGCAACATAAAAATGACATATTAATTCAAACTTTTAACAGTCAAAACATGGCACAACTGAAGATCGTCGGGGGTAATGGGGGTGTGGGGACGGGGGCAAAATAAAAGCAAGAGTTTTTCATGTTCTGATGTGATTCCGTTTAATATATCGCTTAACACAGGCACCCTGAACTTGAAAAGTTCACAATATTAACTTTGCATATAATTGAGCGCATGAATGAAGACAAATACACATGCTTGCACACGAACACACATATGCATCCACACGCATGAATCGAGTTGTCAGGACAGGACAAGAATCATTCATACATCAAGAAAACACATGAAATTTGAATATGCCAAAGATGCGTTTCCTTGGTACAGATTTCGCAAACACACCATTTAAGGATCACTGTACCTCTCTCTCCCATCCGTACGTGCTCTATTAGCTTTAAGCACTAACGGGATCCATTTAAGATTTATGTAAATAATTTATATTGCAATTATATCATTTGTGGGGTAGTAAGTGCTTATTTAAATTAAGGAAATTAAGCTAATGTGCAACCCCCCCAAATTATAAACTTTGTTCTGTTTGCATTCTGTGCATAGAACCTCTATATGTGCATTTGACCCCTGGAATTGGGTTTTTAGAACAAAGACTAGGTTCAGTTCATTCTGCTGACAGCAATTACAAAGACGTAACTGAGTTAAGGGAACGGTTCACCCAAAAATGAGAACCATGCCATTATTTACTCACCCTTAGGATGTTCCAAACCCACTTATAATCTATTTGTCTATATAATGAAAGTTAGCGGGGCCTCAGTCTCGCAGGTTTGGAACAACATAAAGTTGAGTAAATGACAACAGAGTCTTCATTTGTATGTGAAAAATCCCTTTAAATGGGAAAACAGGGATACCGGGACAATACATGTTCACAGAGGTATTTCATAATTAACTTAATGTAATAACAGATGGTTATAAATTATGCTTACATCAGTAACTCCTTAAGCAAATCCCTTGGATAGATATATATATATATATTAAAAAAGGACGAAAAACAATGCTCTATGTGAGCTGTTTAAAAACAAAATTTAGATAACAATAAAACTCAAGAGAAGCAAGAAAGAGATGTGCATCTAAAAAGCCAAGAAACAAGCTAATTATCGAATCGCTGGATTTCTCTACATTGCACAAAGCTTTTAAGTGGAATCCAAACGGAATTAGAGAAGATGAAGCAGAATTTAACAACCTTACATCTGTTTCGAGTTTCCCCCCCAGTATCTTTTGAAATAAGACACTGAATAGGTTTCAGACACCTCAAGATCAGAAAGCGATTAAGAACTATTGCAAAACATCCCACGTTTCGTGAAGACTGACCACATTGGAAACCCTTACATGCTGCATTTAAAACCTAAAAACTCTTGCAAAGAAAGACAGAGATACGTAGTGTGGTTAACTTCTTCCATGTGTACTTAATCTTTTCACCTGGCAGTGTTTCATGGTCATTTACAGAAAACATTGATGCCAAATGATACCTGTAAAGATGCAAACATTGTCTTTCAATCAAAAGTTAAACCCTCAAAAGGTTACAATAAAAAAAAAAGCTGGTACAAACATGGGAAGTTCTTTTTATTTTTGGCAATAACACTGTTGGTGCATCTTTTTGTTAGATAGAAGAACACTGTCCTAATTCTACCTGAGTGTCTTTTTTATTTTCTTTCCTTTTTCTCTTTTTTTTTTTTTACATTTTGTTTTGTATACATTTCTTTTGAGATCATGGACCGACAGTCCTTAGGTAGAGGTTAAAGTTAGTAGCCTATGATTAATTACTAGAATTTCAAATATGTACTGATATGTCAATGTTTAAGGAAATACAAATCAAGAACATAATACATAAAGTGCTACTGATTCTCATGTATAAATCAATGAATCTGTGAAATGATAAAGCGGAGGATAGACTTAGTTTAGAATGTATTTTCTGACATTAGAAAGAGAAACAATTACACAAATGGCAGAATTCCTGTCAACAGCGGTTCTATTGATGAGGCTCATATGTGCTTTAGCAAATTCAACCAATAAGCATGGAAAATCAGGAACAAATAAAAACAACAGAAATACAAAGCATAAGTGTGATTGTGGCGCTCAATAGAAAAGCTAGGGGCTTTTAGTCTCTCAAGCAAAAATAAAAAGTCCAGATCGTTTGCTCTCCGTTTCGAAGAGCAGCTCTAGAGAACTAAACCAAAACTAAAATATCCATAATGTACCTTATTAGCTTTAAAGCTAAAGCAACTGTGTGATGTGGCACATCTTATCGATTAGTTGTGGGTTCTAACTGCTACTTAAATTAAAAACATAAAACACTCAAGAGAAAAGAGTATAGCGTGATCTCTGTCCTCTGTTTACACACTCTCACACAACGAGCAAGAGACTCGAACGGCTGTCAGGTGACAGAAGCGTGAAGAGACGACAATAAGACTATTAAACAATAGCACTTTGAACTCTTCCAAAAGAGGACGCATGGAGCAGCATACTGCACATGCACACTACAGGGCATACGGTTTCCCAATCTGAGTGTACCTCTGAACCTGCCCTTGGAGATTTAAGCATTTCAATGAAAAGTAAAAGGAAGAAGAAGAAGAAATGGAGACGCATCACTAACGGGACTGACCCAGTCTTGTCCAGAAATTAAATTAAGACAAATATTTAATCCCGAAGGCTTGAACTAACTGCCCCCCACACATATATGGAGCTTGATTCCCCTGAATCTCAAAAAAAGAAGGAAAACAAAAAGAAAGAAAAAGACAAAAAGCCATCTAGTTCCTCTGGCCACAGTATGTAAATTCACTGGAGAGACACACACTTCAGTTTTGTGCCCAAATGAATTCAATTTGACCACCTTGAGTCTACATGATTATTTGAATTCAAGAGGGGACACATGGTGACATGCTTTTCTCCAGGATGCTCTCTTTAGGTCCATGAGTACTTAAATGAGAAGCTTCCGCCCCACCAAATGTCATGACAGGGTTATCATGAGTGTTTTTGAAGTGCGAGTTGTATGTCCCCAAAGTCATTTAAATTGTCTTCAGCAACACATCCGCTAGACCGCATTAGAGTTGAGTTCCACAGCTCCCGTTCTTCCGTTCTAATATTCTAAAACCAGCTAACCCGTTTTCTCAAGCGCACTCGGTTCCTCTGTGCTCTGCCTTGACTGTTAACAGGTAACAAGGTCCTTTCTAAACCATCATACGATTGGATTAGTTCTGATTCAGGATGTTCAGAGGCAGCAGCCATGTTCCTCAAGCACATCTTTTTGCAGCAGTGTTCATCTGAGATATAGTGTCCAGACACAGCCTCACTGAGCAGGTCCGTCCCATGACTCACTGTAGAGGACTACTCGATTTGGATCTACGAGAAAGGTGACATTTTGGTACATTAATTACCACAAACAAAATGATATGTGAAGGTTTGAGGGATGTGAGCAGATGGGGCTCTGGGTTGCAATATCTAAATGCTGAATCATTTAAGGGTTTAATCACATGCTGAGGCAAGACAAGTCTACAAACATGTCAACAAGTAAATTGAAGCTTACCTTGTTTTTGCAAATTCAAAATATATTCCATTTCTGTAAAGAAGAGACAGATGAAAGTTCAGTGTAAAAATAGATACTTCATTTTTATTTGACATGAAAAAATAAAAGGACTGAGCCGTTTCAACTCACACTAACAGGAAAGCTTCAAAATACTGCTGTATTGTTGCTTTATATAACCAAAAATTTATAAATGCAGTGGAGTTCACTTATCTCGACTCACGTTTAACTCGCCAACCCTATTATGTTGACGTTTTTAAAGTGGAACCGCCAAACTACCTATTTGTCTAAGCATTTTCTCAGCGGTTACGTCGACTCTTATGTCGCCAAACCCTAATATCTCAAGCACAAAAGAGGGACAAATTCATCACTTCTAATGGTTACCTCGTGACTCATGATCGTACCAAGTTCACTGTGCATGTGCTGAGTTTGCGTTGCATGTGGATCGCACGTGAGTCTCAAGTGACGCTTCACTCACAGTTTGGGTTGCAGCTGCAGAAGAACTCGCGGACAGTGTTGGCAACTTAATGCCTTTGTCGCTATATTTTGCGAATATTCAGACCACATTTTCAAAAAAATCGACAAGCAACAAATCTAACGACTCTATCTGGAGTTATTGGAGACTCTCTAAAGTGAAAGCACATATCGTTCTTACGCTTCTCAACGAGCAGCAAGTGCTGCCGTGGGCCATCCCAAAGCACTCACAGCTATGTGCACAAAGCCCGCCTTCTCTGATTTGATTGGTTTTCTCAAATATTTTGACATTGACGAGCGGTTACCGACCAATGAGTATGAGGCTTAGATAAACACACACACGTGCTTCTGTTTTGAAGTGCGCTCTGCTCAGCGCCGCTGCGGATTGAAGAACACTGTTGTCAAAAGATGGGACGAAGCCAAATTTGTTGAGAAAGCACATTAGACAGGCATAACGCAAGAAAGTATGCAATCTAGTACAGCGTGATGACCACACGAATATGTTATGAACGAATGTGTTTACGATAATTGTGTTTGCAATGTTGGATAATATAATTAAAGATTTGTATAGAGTGTTTTTTTTATTGTATACTGGCTTTTGTTGTTAGCAAACACATACAGTGTGTGTATATTTTAACAACATGCCGATCGCTTCATCAAATAAAATCTCGATCCTCGGTTATCTTGACGATTTTTTACAACCCCCCGAGGCCATCAACCGTATTCCACTGTAATTATTTATATATATATATATATATGCGCATTCATTTTTTTTTCAGTTACATAAAGCAACAATATAGCAGTATTTTGAAGCTTTGTGTATGTGTGTGTATATATATATATATATATATATATATATATACAGACACAGAGTATAATTTTTTTGCCATTAGAGAAAGACTGATAATTGATTTGAAAAGTATTTTCTTAACAGACATTTACACTTAAATATTTAAGAGGTTTTTTCCCTTTCTAAAGTTTTGTCAGCAAAAATGCCACCAATCGCATCTCTTAAGGCGTGTACCCCCTTCACCCCCTTGTTGCTTCACTAGAAGATTGAGATTGATAAAATGTACAGGTTTAATAATAATTAAAAAAAAAACGATGACTGGATGAATACAAAAAAACCTGGATGAATTGTTCACAATAAGATCTTTACCATAGATTTACAAACTAGACACGTTTGAGCAAATTTCATTTTCGTTTGAGCTCACTTTAACAATCAGATAATCAAAAACAGATTGAAACAAATTGGTGACAAACAACTTTTGCAATATTATAATGCCGTAAATAAACAATTTTTTTCTACATACTGGCTGAGACATTTAATAAACTATAATAAATTGTTCTATAAAAAGTTACTCTAAAAAAAAAAAAAGTAATTACTACTTCCTAATTAAATCTTCAACAGTGTAGATTACTGTACTAATTAGATAGATAGATAGACATGACATTGTTCTTTTAATTCTTATAAATATTAAATTGCATAAATTACACTTGAACTGAAAGGGACAGTTACATTAAAAAATATATATATTTTATCATTAGATGTAAATGTTTTTTCATTCCACTCGTTTTAAATTTAATTGTTTTATAGTCTCTACAGTATAATGCAAAGACATCAGAAGTAACTAATTAAATTAGAGATTCATCTCTGCCTTTTTTTCAAGGAAAAAGTAATTAAATTACAGTATTTAATTTCTTAGTAATGCATTACACCAACACTGTTCATAATAAAGTGAAAGGTGATAAAATATGATAAAACAGTGATTTACCTTTAGTGTGATAAATTACAGCAGCTTTTAGATCAAATGATCCCCAACTAGACCTCCTGTCAAAGCCCTTAGTATGACCCTGGTCCTTGGCCACCTTGGGTGTAGCTGGGGAGGTGGGAGGCAGCTGAGCACAAATGTCCTTAGAGGAAGAACAAAACACTATTGCACCATGAACCCCAGTCTCATCTCTCTGAGCATCCAAGCTAAATCCAGGCGTCTCGGGTACGGCCCCGCCTGCTGCCGTGGCACCGCTGCTCACGCATCGACTCAGATTCTGAGCGTTAGTCCGTTTGTCTGGCTCGTGAGCCTTGGGGAAGGGTGATTGATCGGGTCTCTGAGAGGTACTGGAGGTCTGAGAGGCCACGGTAGCAGGACAGCCTCCCTGAAAGCACACCTCTACAGGCACGTCCTTTCCATTCGAGCAGTACGCCACGCCCTCTGGTCCGGCGCTAGGCTCATTGATAAAGGACAAGCCCCACTGATTCTGAAAAATGTCCCCCAGAGACTTCTGATTTGTCGCAGCAGCAGGGGGATCGGCTTGGCGGCCACTAGGGAGTGAAAGTTGCATATTGGAGGGGGTGATGGGGTAAACAAACAGGCTGGGCTTCCTGGGCTCAGCCACAGAGATGGTGGAACTTCCGATGGCCATAGTGCCGCTACCAGGGGGAGATGCTACATTCTCAGCGGCAACAGCTGGGGTCGCTAACAGAGGACCGGAGCTAAAATGGGGGCCGGGCAGGGGACAGCCATTCCCTTCCCCCAGAAGGGGACCGTTGGTAAAGCTAGCCGAGGTGATGGTTTTCACTGCAGACATAGGGACCTGTGGTGGTCTCCCAGGCACCTGGGGAGCAGGAGTGAGAGCCTCCCCACCAGCTTGGGCAGTCTTATTGAGGTTCTCCTTCACTTTGCTTGCGTAACTGATCTTAGGCACAATCTTAGCGCTACTATTGTCCACAGGAAAGACAGGCGGAGGCTTGAACAAGGTCCATGAGTCCTCTTTGGTGGAGGTAGCCACCTTAACCTTGCTGGAGCGATCCTCAAACCGCTTGCCAGCCGCTTTGCTATCCAAGTTCTTGCGCTGAAGTTCAGCCACAAGCAGAGGAGGTGGGGTTCCGGAGGCAGGTGGATCCTTGGCTTTTAGGTGTGGCTCGACTTTTGAACCGGTCCTGCCACTCTCCACCTGAGAGCCAGAAGTAGACTCCGGAGCCACAGGTCCGTGGTCTTGTTTGGCGCCCTGTTGCATGGCTTTTCCGTGGGCAGAAGTCACATTGTCACCGGGTTTGCCATTCCTCTGAGCCCGGCGCTTCTTGGGAGTAGTGTATCCACTCTCGGAACCACTGCCGTCATTGTCAGCTCCGGGTTTGCTAGGGTAACCGTTGGTAAGTGATACAGATTTGAGTGACACCACACCGTTCAGAGAAGCCAAAGCCTCTTTTTTGCCCTCAAGCGTGTTCAACTCTGAGGACTTGTCATTTTTGAAGTCCATTCTGTTTCTGCTAGCGTTTCTACCTTTTCTGTCCCCAGTTGAGTAAGCGGTGAAGGCCCGTCGAGTGGGCTTCGGTTTCAAGTTGATCTCTAGCAGGTGTCTGTCGCCATTGACATTTGCAGGGAGCAGGGAGCTGTCTGGGTTAAAGGAATTGGGAGTCACCTCTCCCTCCTTCAGAGTTCCATTTATTTTGCCATTTTCTGCACAGAGAAGAGCAATAAGACATAAATAAGTGGAATGCAAACCTCAAATTTGAATAAGCTGATCTACAGAAGTAACTATTTTTGGCAAATATCCAGATCATATCTCAAGTTCCAGTAAGGGAACAGGTCAAGTCTAGTAAATGTTTAGACAAGATCAAGGAATATTTAGACTGGGTATGTTCAGTGGAATCAAGCCAGGGTCAGGCAGATGACAAACTCACTCCTAGAACTCACACTGAAAACCATTCAGGGTATTCAGTGCACTTCCAATTGAAGCCAGTTCAAAATGACTTGACTGCTGAAATGTCTGTGATTTGATAGCCATATATCCCATACCTGAACAGATCTAGTTTATAAAATTGAATTGCTGCCAATAAAGTGAAAACGGAGATCAGTGGTTTTCTGCAGAAAATAAACATTCAAAATGCACACACTTGATTCAATATGTGGTTTACAGGGACTCATCTGAGCCGTAATACTTTTTACACTGTACAAACTGTGTATTCTGTCCCCCTACACTAAACCTACCCATTACAGAAAATGTTTGCCTTTTTTTAATTCCAAAAACAAAAAGAACCCCCCAATCTAGTATGGGTTTAAGACATTTGTTTTACGTGGACACAGAATGTGTCCTCATAAACCATATTTACGTTGTAACATCCATGTCATTGAACACATTTATGTCCTCATAAACCATTTATACAAGAAAACATGCACATATACACGCACACAATATGCTGATTAAGTGCTCAAGATACATTTCTTATCAATGTTGACAATAGTTGTGTTGCTAAACATGTAAGCTTAAAAGAACAATATTATTTATTTGAAATTAATATTTTGCATTTCTAAGCGCTACATAACACATTTGAACAAACTAAAGTGACTGTAAAGTGAATACACATAACATTACAATGTACAATACAGGATATTTCACTCGCTTACTATTTTCAAACAGAATAAACAGGTCTGTATACAAGGGGGTCCTTTGCGACAGGATCATCATATTTGGAGTTCCTTGAGATAAAAAAAAAGATGTTCTTTGTCAGGCAAGTGTATAACAAGGTCTGTTTGAGTTCATGATTGCTATGGAAACTATTTATGGCAGCTCAAGGAATGCCATCAGAGGAACTCAAGACTGGCATCAGTAACAATACAATTCTGGGAACCTGATATACAGACTCAAATTTATTCACACCAGAGAAAATCTGTCTTTGTACAGTACATGTAAACAAGTCGATCCAACAAGTCAGCAGGGCAACACAACACCCAAATAAACGGTGGAATGTATTATTGCGGTAAAAAGCTTTTAATATGCTCGACCTCTGTCCTTTGAGGCGTGAAGAGTAGCCCATGCAAGTGTGCCATTCTCAGCCGGCTCAAGTCTGACATCGCCCTATTTATAACTGGAGGTATGACGTGTCAAAATGGAGTACTCAGTCAGATTTGGGTAGTTCCCCAGCATTGCTGTACATGTCTTAAAAAACAGAAATTAATGAAAAACACTGAGTTGAACAAACCTAAAATCCCTTTAATACATGTCATGCCTGCCGTGAGCTTTCATTTGTGAGAAAGTAACAGTGGGTGAGGTGGGTTGTTAAATCGCAACATGGCAGTCAGCAACGTTTACTCCATGAAATAATTTACAAAACTGTTTAGCCATGTTAATGGTTTGTTTTAGAGACCAATTTTATTCTGTTTAGATTCATGTCTTGACTACCTGTGCGTATTTGGTCAACAAACCGGCCAAGTCATCAGCTAGCTTAGCATGCTAACTGGGCAGCCTGAATGATTAGCCGCAAGTAGTGTGATTGTTTATACATTGTAACGATTTTGCGAAGTGACAACCGCAACGGTACATTTCAAAAAGAGACATAAAACACATTAGGCGTTTTTACGCGTCAAATATAAACAGTTTTAGCGACGTGCAGAGGTGTACTGCGACGTTCTAGGCTGGTTCGGTTAACACTTTTAGAACGTTCGTGTTCGTAGAGTATAGAATGTTCGGACGCGTTCTATTCAGGCCACTCGGTGTCGAGTTCGAATCTGCGGTGAGCGCGAGCCCAGTCACTGCCAGGCCCGCTCACATGACTGTCAAAGAGCAATAGGCCGCGTTTCGAGCTAAGCTGGCCAAACATACACCCCTCGGACACCATTAATACCTAATCAAAAGCTAACAAAGCAAACTAGGTATCGCCAAAATATTCGATTTTCCACGAGGAACTGGCAGCGGTGAAGTTTTTGAGATTTGGCCGTCCATCATGGCGGACAGGAAATAACAGAACAAGCTTAAGCTACGAGCAGGAACATTCCACAGGAGCCGGTTCATGTTGCTGTGGCAGCAACGGGGGAGAGCTAACAGGCTATTCTGGACCACTGATGGATGCATTCCCCTAAAAGCGGACTAGACTGAGAGGTATGTTTGCGAATGAATTATAAGTCAAGGAAATGTGTAATGCGTGCTGAAAGCCCAGTGCACAAGGTCAATGTCCCTTCTCGCTAGCTAGCTTTGCGGCTAACCCTGGATAACTATTTAAAACAATATCGTAAGCAAAACATGCTCCGTATATGACTTAACTCGAGCTGTATTGCTGTAAACAAACATACCGCGACGTGCATTTTGAGGCTCGCCATAGGAAAAACAATGAGCGTTGCTGGTTACCAACCTGTTTTCTTCGTCTGCGTTTTCTCGTTCTGGAACTGACTGTGGTTCTGATCATTGTTTACCGATATGTTCGATCGATCAGGGTCGTTCTCTGCTCCATGACTGATATATACTCCGATTGCCCCTTCGCAGGGACGTTCCTCCATTTAACGCTAGCGCAAGTGACAGAATGTGCTCAACCGGTGCTCGGTGGACGAGGGGAGTTGAGACATTTGCACTGCCCAATCACAGCCTGCGTTTGGGGGTGCCAGTGAGAGGCGGGCGGTGTTGCGTGCGTCGCGATACAAGACGTGGATGCTTCCCAGTCAAGGCCACAGGAAGCTGTCACGCAAACTCATGCAATCACCCTAGTGTCTTACCAGCCCCGTCTGACGTCTTCTGTAGGGGAGTTTGATACTTGAATGCAGGGATGGTCCTGGAGTGCCGCTGTCCTGCAGGGTTGAGCCCCAACCCTCACAAAACAAAACTCACCTGTCTGTAGCCGTAGTAAATTCTGAAGACATCGTTTAGCTTCTTCAGGTGTGTTTGATTAGGGTTGGAGGAGCTCAACTCTGCAGGACAGCGGCATCCCCCTTCAACCCAAAACTCGCTGTTCCCCCTCCGCCTCTTTGCTCGACTGCCCACTACTAGCGGACGGTTTAAATGGGTCACTTGGTAAAGGGATCATCTTGATCGCTTGGAATTCACTATGGAGCCGATTTATTATTTAACCCCTTTTTTTACTTTTTGTTTTATACCACATTCTATATTCTCCAGTTTCCAACGTGGGATCAATAAAGTACTTGCTTATATCAGTTGTTGGAGAAAATGTAAAATCTTGTAGGTTTACGAGCTATTGGAGGGAAATGTAAGTTATACTAACGAAAACAAAATCGATACTATAAACTTTGACTGTGAACAGAATGTAGCTGTAGTATTATGGGATTAAATAACAATATAAAATGCGCTATTATAGAATTAATTCTCATCTTAATTTATATATCATACACAGTGTATGATACACTCCAGTTAAGAGTGATCTGCTGTGACATTACAATCAGGTTGAATTGCGGAATTGAAGTGCGCATCAGAGTAGACTCGCTCTCTCGGTCAAAATCGAGGGGATGAGCGACAATCCACATAAATTCACTCACTCAATGGACAAAGGGAAATTCGCTTCACAATGCTGACAGGGATTCTCCTGAGGGGAAGTGCTTAGGGGCGTTTGTGAGTGTGTGACTAAGTGTAGTGGAACACACATCCGTTGACTGAACTTGCCCATCCCCGTTTTAGTGTCTGGAATCTGTTCACTCATTTGTTTAGTGCGCCTTCCTGCCAGTAGGAGGCGACAACTCAATAAGCAGGTCATTGAATACTTAATTGAATGCTCTCATCAGGGGTAATAATATAGTTTTAACATTTGTAAGGTTCTGCCATATTTCTCTCCTAGTTATGAACTAGACCAACCCATAAGATGTCTCATAAAAATATTTTTGCCAATGTCAAATAGGCGTTAAATCCGGCCCTGATGGAGGTTAATGGCTGCTTCATGACTAATTTCAAAGTTCCAAGCGACTGGGCGAAATGCTTTTGTTGTATGGCATGTGAGAATGATAGAAATAGTGCTTATGTTGCCCTCATCCACACACTGCATTATTTTAGCCATGGTTTTACAGTCTCCAACAGTAACTGGAGACTGCAGACAAAAGCCCAACATTGGATGCAAATCGGTACTCGTTCACGTGAGTGATGATCAACAATATACAGCTCTGTGATGTGAAAAGGACAGCAATTTTCAATGATTTTGAAAGTCGTGTAGTGTATTGAAGGCATTAAAGGGTTGGATCACCCAAAAATGAAAATTCTGTCATTACTCACCCCTCATGTTGTTCCAAACCTGTAAGACTTTCATTCATCTTCAGGACACAAATGCATATTGTTTTTCTGAAATCTGTTTTTCTGAAATCTGATAATCTTTCTGTCCCTCCATAGACAGCTACTCAACTACCATTTTGACACTTCAAAAAGTTAATAAAGAGCTTGTAAAACTAATTCATATGAATTGTGTGGTTTAGTTAAATCTCTGAAGAACTAATTTTCTTTTGTCTGCAGTCTACAATTATTGTTGGACACTGTAAAATCATGATTAAAATCACGTAGTGTGTGTGCGAGGGCAACGTAAGCAACGACTTGTTCAGTGAAGGGGTAAATGCGTGTAACTTAAAAAATGATACTTAAAATATTCATTTAAAATACAAATTTGTTCATAAATAAAACCACCACTGCTGTTGTAAGTAGGCGTGTACAGTGTTGGTAGGTTTGATAGTTTGGTTGACACTTGCACATATCTTATACTCAAGCATCAACTTCTGACCTCAGAATGCTTATCAAAAGCAATTGCATAGCTATTTAAACTTGAAGCGGACAAGGTGATAGAATAAACCACGATAGCCATGGTTATTCTTCTAGAATGTCGCACTTTGGACCAGCTCTCATTTAACTAGAGTGGGGGTGGATTGTAGATCTAGGGCAGGTTCTGTTCATTCTCTGAGGATATGCTGACAGTTAATTGGAATGAGGACGTGATCACCTTTGAGATTTAATCATTTATTTTCCCTTGAGTCTCTGCTGACAGTTCTTGTTGAAAAATGTCTTGAGTGAAAACTGTGATTTTTGTTTATTACGGTCCTAAAAGTACTGTAAACAAAATGTTACGCTCCAATGCACATGTTTGGGGCAGATTTTTAATTAAAAGATATTTCATTTAGTGAGGATGCATTAAATTGATCAAAAGTGACAGTAAACACATTTATATAACTTTTGTATACTTCTATTTTCTTTGTATTAAAAGAATCCTGAAA
Source organism: Rhodeus uyekii (assembly GCA_037043235.1). Lineage (NCBI taxonomy): Eukaryota > Metazoa > Chordata > Actinopteri > Cypriniformes > Acheilognathidae > Rhodeus > Rhodeus uyekii. The sequence continues at coordinate 1,937,389 of JAWRVZ010000098.1, read as the reverse complement.
AGTATCACAGTTTCCACAAAAATATAAAGCAGCACAACTGTGATATAAGATATGTTAAAAAAATATTATTATTATTATTTAATATTATTAATAATATTACATTTTTTACTGTATTTTTGAACAAATAAATGCAGCCTTGACTTGAATAAGAGACTTAAAAAATACATCAAAACATTTTAAAATCTTACCAACCCCAGACTTTTGAATGGTAGTGTATCATCAAAGTAACCTCTTAAGTTCAGATAGTCTCACAATATACTTTATAATAAATTTTAGTGTATAATTTTACCATCATAATGTACTACAAAAAGCTGGCCTTTCATGCATTCTCTTAGATTAACCAGAGGAGGGCAGACAAACACTGTTATGATAATTAGTATCTTTAGTGTAGTCTCACATATATCAAATGGAGAATATAAAATTGAGAATACACACACACACACACACACACACACACACACACACACACACACACACACATGCGCATATTAGTCTGGCATCTCATTCATTATAAGACATTAGGGAGGATTCTTTAACTGTGTTTTGAATGTCAAAATTCATTGAAGAGATCAGATTTATCAGACTAGAGCAGTGCTTCTCAATTATTTTCTGTCGCGCCCCCCCTAGGAAGAAGTAAACATTTCGCGCGCCCCCCCTCCCCCTATTTTGGAACTTTCGCTTTATTGTTTCCATGGCAACGCGTCATGCTTGTCACGTGACAGACCGCAGTCGCAAAAAAGCGCTGTTTGATAGATGTTTCACATTTATTTAGTTTTTCTTTTTTATTCAAAATAGTCACCAACTTGTTGGCTCTGTTATCAACTACCTGATATTCAGATTCTCAGATATGTGGAAGTGAATGTTTGTCGCTTAAAAACCTTTATAATTATCAAGTTCTCTGAGCGCGTCTTTTTTGGATCAGTGCCAGATAGCGCGTGAAAACACGTGTGAATTTAGCGATTTTTTTCACGTGACTCACATGAACACCAGTGTGATCGTACACATCAACGAGTGAAGGGTTTGTTATCTGAACTTCATATCTGCTGCTCTTGTTCAGTGCAAGAAAACCTACTCCCTGACAAAAAAAGCATGTTCCCCACGGTCACGCGCGCCCCCCCTGGCATCGCTCCGCGCCCCCCCAGGGGGGCGCGCCCCACTATTTGAGAACCACTGGACTAGAGTAACATGGACACCAACCTTTGGTAACTTTTGAACTCCTGCACTTGTACTTGTTTAAAGTAAAGTTGAAAAGCTGGAAGTGAGTAAAGGTGAAACCAAAATGGCCCTTTCAAAATCTCTGTAAACTGTATTTGCAGTTTGTTTGTTTGTAGGTTTAGAGATCTCTCTTGCCCTCATGCACTGCTTGCATAAGCGGCATTGATGGACATTTGAGCAAAACATCTCCAATTATAGCACATACAGATGATGTTTGTCTGACAATGAGACTTTAAAGCAGTTTTAATAGTCTATTCTTTTATGGCTGAGTGTGAATGTCTCTTGGACTATCACAGCTGCAAATAGGTTATGTGTCTTATAAGTTTCAAAGAAACTAATAATACACAACTTTTCATCTAGATGTGCAGTAAATCATTATCGGTTTAAAATGATGCTTTAATGGGAAAGAATACAAAGCTTTCCTGCTTTAACAATACAAAGCTTTGAGCTTTCATGTCAATTAGTAGACAACACCAATGTCATGGGTTCAATCCCAGGGAAAGCAAGAACTGATTCAATGTGTTCCTTGAATGCAATGTAAGACGATAAAAGCGTCTGCCAAATGTAAAAAGTGAATATACTTAAAAATGAAATGATTTAGTTTTAAACATAACTATAATGCATATATCTTCAGGGCAGTCTGAACTATGAGAGAAAGGTTTCCGCTTACATTCCTAGACCATAAACAAGTATAACCTACAGGCCATGTCATCACATTTAAGTTCTGTCAAACACAGACTCCAGCCAGAGCATAAATCACATAAGTCGGTTCTATTAATCTAGCAATCTAGCAGACCTTGAGTGAAAGGCTGGGTCTTTTAATTGCAGAGAGCTGGCTCAAATAATGCTAGTCCTCAGTCTCTGTATTGCTGGTATTGGGACGACTAGCCTTGAGCATGGCATCGTACCCTTGAAAGGCCAGGAGTGATTTCATATCCCTTGTATCTTGTCAACACGCTTTCATCTGAACTCCAGTTAGTATCATTAACAGCTCATATTTCACTATTGTGGAATGTTCTGGTACCTTCTCAAAAACAAACTGTGAATTTTAAGAATTTGCTACAGTGTGAATCAATGCAAACATGATTATATAATTCTAATGAATGTGGCATTTTGTGGAGACTATTGTGGTCTGCCATTGAGGTGCACTCTCTTTGCTAAACCTGAAAAGGAAGTCATTAGGGTTGTTTGCTCGATCAAACTTGGGAAAATGATGTGCAGGCTGTAAAAAGTTTTGACGTTTTGACTTTTGCAACGCTGACTGTCACCATGGAGACAAGACCATCACAAATATAGCAGTACTGACTGAGACAACTTTCATCCTAATCCAGGAAGTATTGACTTCATGCACATATTTTGGTGAACGAGATCATATTTAATTTTACAGTAGAAATTTAAAAAGGCTTGTTAGAAAGAGATATACAGTATAAAACTAATGCAATCACACACACACACACACACACACACACACACACCCAACTTCTCTGTTTTTCTAATTTCTTGTATTCTCTAGCTTTCTTCCTCATAGTTGTTTAATAAACCTGGCATTGTACAGTACAAATATTGTTAGCTCTTTGAAGATTTCTGTTTAATTCATTTAGGATAAATGCTTTTACAAAAAGCATAACTGTTAATGTTATGTATTGTGCTTGTACATTATGTAATGACTTTTTAAAATATTGACACAGATCTGTTTTGGTTGAATGAAAGCTGGTTTAATCAGATTGTTTTTACTTTTCTGGACCCCCTCTTTCTTTTACACCTGTAGAGGGAGCACAAGCAGCCCGTGCTGTGGATGGTGAGTCAGGGAACGAAAAGAGATCGGCCCATCCTCCCTTGACAAGACACAACACCCATCTTTAACATAACCTCATCAAACCTCAGGCAGCTGTGCCAGCCTACAAGGGTGAGTACAGATCAAGAGGCATGTGTCAACAATGTACCGTTGTACTCTTTTACAAGGGCTTGAATGGAGGGCCAAGGAGGTCCCAGACATTTCCATTACACTGTTACATGCGCCTGCAGGGTCTGTAGCATAAAGTTTGGGAACCCCCGAAATGAAGAGAATATCTAACAAACCAAGAGAGGTTGGAAGCCTTGCTAAGGCTTTTGTTGTGTGAAATGAATGTACTTACTAAAATTGCGATACTCATTTTATATTTCTTAAAAGCTTCAGGAATGCATTTAACAATGGCTGAAATATTATAAATGCATTTGTTTCTAGCTCTGATCCTCCAGATAGACTTGCAGTTAGTTGTGGGCACGGTTATTATAGTTTAGCTTTTATTTTATTTTTTTTCTGTTTATTTTTAGCTTTTTCAGTTGTTTTTTCATGTTTATTTGTCAGTTTATTTTATTTTTTATATATATACATCTCAGCATTTGAGAGTAAAATTGGATGACTACAGAGACTCATCTCAAGGTCACACATGTAAAAGTTAATCTATTGCCAAAATTATATTATTGAGGGGAAATAGAAGGTCAGTCAAGAATAGAAAAGTATTGAAAATGTGCAAATCAGCAACGAAAGAATCAGAATGTGTAGTTTGTGCATAAAAACATTTTTGTCAAAACAAAGTTTTTAAATTCAATTCAAGTCTACTAATATTCAAATGACTGCGAGTTGACATGTAGTTGAAAAGTTACCTATAGTTAGTAAAATGTCTAAAGTGGATTACTGTTTCATTTTACGTTTAATGTTTATAATACAGTGGAATACGGTTATCTCGATGGCCTCGGGGGTTGCAAAAAAGCATCGAGATAAACGATGATCGAGATAACCTACAGCCAATATGGCGATTTATTTGATGAAGCGATCGGCGTACTATAAAAATGTACATGCACTGTATATGTTTGCTAACAACAAAAGGCATATGTGCACCAACTAACAGTAGAGATTTACCAGTATACAATAAAAAACACATTTGATTCTCGATACAAGCCTTTAATTATATTCTCCAACATTGCAAACACAATTTCGCTCACAGCGTAAACAGTCATAACATATTCGTGAGGTCATCACGCTGTACTAGATTGCATACTTTCTTGCGTTCTGCCTGTCTAATGTGGTTTCTCAACAAATTCGGCTTCGTCCCGTCTTTTAACAACCGGGTTCTTCAATCCGCAGCGGAGCTGAGCAGAGCGCACGTCAGAACAGAAGCAGGTGTGTGTGTGTGTTTATCTAAGCCTCATACTCATAACCGCTCGTTGCCGACCAATGTCAAAATATTTGAGAAAACTAATCAAGTAAGAGAAGCGAGCTTTATGTGCACACAGAAGCGGATGAGGCTTTGGGATGGGGGTGGGCCACACGGGCGTAAGAACGTTTAGAAGCGTAAGAACGAGATGTGCTTTCACTTCAGAGAAGTACGTGGTGCTGTGAGAGAAGCGTCACTGACAGAGCGACGTGCAACGCAAACTCAGCGCATGCTCAGTGAACAAGGTACCATCATTAGTCACGAGATAACCATGTGAAGTGGCGACTTTGTCCCTCTTTTGTGCTCGAGATATTAGTGTTCGGTGACAAAAAAATTGACATAAATGAAAAGAAAATGTTAAGACAAATAGGGAGTTTGGCGGTTCCACTTCAAAAACGTTGACATAATAGTAATGGCGAGTTAACCGTGAGTCGAGATAAGTGAACTCCACTGTACCTTAATGCTTCACAGTCCACATTGAACAGTTTAATCCAATGTGAATCACTGCTAGGATTAAAATGATGGCCTATGATTAAAGTCATGGTGAAATATTAAGCAAGGATTAATACATTAAGGTTTTAATAGATTGCTCTCTAGTCTAGTGGTATTTTCATGTTAATTTCTAGTTTCATTGTATACTATCAAAATTGAAACCTAAAAATAATTGTCTATTTTAATTTTGGAGAATTTTTACTTTTGGAGACTTTAAATGTAGTTTTGCTTTCAGTTAACAAAATGTTTTCATGTTGTTTTCTTTAGCAGTGAATATTATCCACACTGGTTGTGAATGGTTTGAACACATTTTAAAAATGGACTGGCACAAATGCTAGCACATTCATTAAAGCATTAGTGGCCAGTACCCTTCAGTGACATACAGCTAAAAAATTTTTCCAAAAAATGTTGTAACGAATTCATGTTTTCCACGTGGGCCTCTAATTTCCCTGCATACTTCTCAAGCCTCAACACCCCTTTAAAAGCATGTATCTAAATAATTGTGTCACTGTCTTCTAATAACTGCCAGAAAGCAGCTTCTCATTATCTAACCTCAGACTTAAGATTTACAAATCTTTAGACAATTCACAGTTATGGCCGAGCTATCTCTAGTTTTCCCAGTGAGCGCACGGCTAAAAAGACCTTGATTTATACATGGCGACTGATAATTACTAGTGTCTTCCCAATAGTCAAAAAAGACTAGGTTGGGATGGGCTTTAAGAGCATGCTTGAAGTTGTCAGTACAGGACAATTAATCTGCCAACCATTCTTGTAAATCTTCAATGTTTATGTGTTGGACTACATCAGTTAGTCTGGGGCAGTAGGTGATTTCAAGTGCGCAAATCTTTCCATTACAAATGAATCACACACTGCTGGTTGTGGAGTGCAGAGAGTCATGGAGTGGAACAATTGACTTGATATAAACTCAAGGTGGTAGAGAAAATGAAACGGACATTTATTTTTGTGATCTGGTGCTAAAACTGCTTTACTACAGGGTTGTGAAAAATTCAGAACTGAAAAATGGTCTCCCTTTCAATTTATTGAGAGTGAATTTTTTGTTTTTTTGTGTGTTTTTGCTTGAGTTGAATTGAACACTCCAATCTAAATAATAAAAAATAAAAAATAAAAAAAAGAATTAATTTGAAGCATTTTCTGTATTGATTTTTCACAGGCGTTTTACCTGTTTTTGAGTTGACTGATTTAAGGAAATTTCGTACAATTAACGGAGGATGCTGACAGAAATGCATCTGTCTGCCTTTCCATCCCTTTGTCTGTCTGAAAGGTTTGTAAATCTTGATATGTCAGTTTAATGTCAAATTCAATTCTGTATCCTGTTTGCTACCTCAATTCAGAATCAAATTAAACTGCAATTTAAAAGGCATTCTCAACTCAAATCTGAATTTTGCTTAACCTGCTTTTCTAATAATGGTGGGAATCCATTCTTATTGTTTTGAAGGGCAGTTCAGGGTTAAGTGTCCAGCTGAAGGGTGCTCTTTAACCTTTGACATGACCATCAACAGTTCAAAGAAGTTACCCTTATAAATCATCTTTTGGCTGGTAGTGTAGAGAATAAATTATATTACTTTTTAGGTTCAATAAGCATTTTAGATATAGTTAAAAGATCTGTTTAATGGATTGTTATTTCACGCATTACCTGCAAAAGAAACACAAGTCCTGTTATTTTAAGTGCTTTAGTTCACAAACCTTACAAACAAACCCCTCAATTACTGAGTACATCAGTCTGTACTTTCAGTGTCCATGACCGCTAATTTTTCTCTCATAACCATTGAGAAAAAGCAGCAAAAACAATTACACCAACATTCCCACGGTCTCTGTCTGCTGCTGCGGTAGTTCTGTTTTCGTCTTTACTTACCTTGGTGTTTTCAACCCCAAACTGTTATTATGTTTATCAGGTCAACAGAGCTGTCCAACACCAAAAGTTTCATTGATTTTATTCCTGTTTGAGTGTAAAATCCCAAAGCAGCCTATAATTACCATGCAAAGGTTGTGGCATTTTACAACTAATTTCAAATTATAGAGCAAAAACTGTATGACACAATACAGAGCCCTGTGTTTAAACAAACCTGCATTTTGGATTATAATTGCAGAACAAGAAAAGGAAGAGGATGTTGTAATTCCTACTTAAGCAACTATATTTTCCACTAACAAAACCGATTTGCCTTTCACTGCAGATCTGGAAAACACCCCACGCCCATGAGGGACATCAAGTCAAAAACGGTAGTTTTACAGTTATACAGAAGTTAAATGACTTGACTAACTATGGGGTTATAAATGTGAATATAAATATGCATTATAAATGTGTATAAATATGCTTTTTATCTATTTTGTACAATTTAACAATGCAGATTAAGGAGCAAATAAGACTATTCTTGATGAGTGTTTGAATAGACTTGGCACAGCTGCTTATTAATATTGTGCTATATTAAACACTTGGTTGAAAAATGACTTTTTCACAGTAGTTTTGGCCTAATATGTGTTAGTGTATTGTGTCTAAAATGACAGTCGAACCCCTAAAACTAGATGACTGAAGTCATAGGCAGTAAAAGCTGCACAGGAAGGAAGCAATGTCCGAAATGGTGCCTCCGTTCTCGTTTTAAGGGTTATTGCACCACCACCCACTGCTGATATGATCTTGGCTGTTAGATGGCATTTTTGAGCCACTGGGTTGACTGGAGGCTTGTTACCTGTAAAATAGGCAAAGCCCGACACATTTCGCCACATTGACCTGATGGCAGGCTTTCTATCTACTCTACTGGCAATATTCCTCACTAAGTGGGACTGTAAATTCAAATTTAAATGCATCTAAAACGTAGAAAAAAAAGATAGATTGTTTTCTGCAGCTTAGATTTTTTATATGAATTAGAAAAATATGTTTATATCAGGTCAGCCTGTCTTCAGAAAACAGTATAATGTGTTGGAAAAGAATAAGGTTATATCTTATTTTAAAATGTTTTAAGAATATAACAATACAATCATGGCTCGTCAATTTTAAAAGGGAGGAAAAAAATTCATCTTCTATCTGTTAATTTTTCTCATAATACTGATTTGATTTTTATTATTATTTTATAAATGGTACATGAGTTGTATTTCATCTTTAAGCAATATGGATTGCGATCCCTATCTAGTCTATATAAATTATATATAAATATATAAATTTCACAGTATTATCCAGTACAAACAAAACAACCTTGAGAGTTCAAGGGGAGACTTAAGTTGTTTGTGAGTGAGAATAAAAAGGCAACTGCACCTAAACTCAGTTATCACAGGTAATAATTGTAAAATATCTGTGTTCCTTTTCCCCAGCTTTGAAGTGAGGTGACTACTGTCTGTTCTTGCCCTGTAGGAAACACACATTAGATTTATGACTTTGCAGACAACCAAATTACACTGTCCCTCGCTGCAGCCCAGGAAGGCCAGTAATCGCTTAATACACACCAGCTAATTGTGACCATAGAGAGATGCAATGTTTATGTGACACATGATAAGTGTTTTTCCATCCCTCTGGCAGAGAAAAGGTGTAAAGGCAAATTGGTAAAAGAGGCTTATCTGATAAAGCTGTAATTTGTCATAAATGTTCCAATTTTTCTTTCAACACCCAGGACACGGCTTAGACAATATATCTGGATAAAGGTGAAGGAAAACTAGCAATGAAATTCTTTTACTCTGTTGTCATTTGTGCATTACGAATAGCCAATGCTTTAATGGTTCAGAACTGGCTTATACTTCCCAGCACTTTCATAGATATGGTCTTCTGTTGAGGTTCTTTACTTGTTTTAGTCATAGTTCTATGCTGAAATGGATCTTTGTGTTGGGATTAGAGTTCCTGCTCTTTTGTTTTAAATCTGTAACTGTCAAAATAAAATTTCAAAGCAAGTTCTGATTGGTTTTCTTCAGTAAAACCATGCAATTAAACAAACTTTCACACACATTTGCTCTTTTAATTTGTAACTTAAAAACGGAAAAAAATGCCATCTTGTTCTTATAGATCCCTTTTTCCTAAATGAGTGGTTCTCCCTAATATTTTGTCTTCATCATCCTAATGCCATTAATTCACTCATTCATTCACTTTTATTATTCACAGTTTCACAGTGATACCACAGAAGAGCCATTTTGGGATCTTTCAGTGTAATGTTGTTTTAAAAAGAACCTTCTTTTTTCTTAGTGAAAAAAAACATTTTGAACAATATGGATGTTAAAGGTTCTTCATGTGACTATGTGCCAGCAGAACCTTTATTTTTTAAGAGTGTATCCCTCTTAAATATCAGAACATAACTGTCAAAGAGTCAAAACCAAACATAAAACAGCTCATTTTCACACACGGCAGAGTTACATGCATCTGTCAACTCTCCAATTGCCATTCCTAGTTTTTCGGCATGGTACAGTTGTATCAGATCCTGTGTGTTGAGGAGGTGTGTCAAAGCTTGTTGACTGATGTCTACACTTGCCTGGAGGGCACTTGTAAACACAGAATACACCTTTGCTTATAGGTAGCTGGGTCACGTGACACATCTACAGATTGTGTTTAAAAACTCCTCTCACTCACTCTGAGACTGACAGATCTGATGGGATCTGGTAGGTGAGGAGATTTCAACACGAGGATGCTTTGCAAAAATAATTGTTTGTAGTTCACACAGGACTGTAAGATTTCCCATCTCTCATACCAAAGCTAAGATTTGCATTTTGAAGTCGACAAAAGTCAACAACAATGAGTTTAGGCAGCACCAGTACAGAATCTGAAGTTTCAGAGGATGAGATGGAGGATTGTCCTTCAGGTCAGGATGATGACTGTGGCAACGAAAGCCCCGGAAAGGTTTGTTCAGAGCGCTCAATGTCATCCGGCTCAAGTGACACAGAGGAAGTCAAAGCAGTTAAGAGCCGTGCTCGGCCCAAGCGGTCCAAAGCCCGGAGAGCTGCCGCCAACATCCGAGAACGGAAGCGCATCCTGGACTACAACCAGGCCTTCAACGCATTGCGCACTGTCCTCAAACACGACCTTAGTGGAAAGCGCCTGTCCAAGATTGCCACGCTCCGCCGAGCCATCCACCACATTTCAACAATGTCTTTGTATCTGCAGACTCATTCAGCAATAGAACCACATGCACCTCTGTGTACCCAAACGGAGTGCTACCGGCAGCCGGAAGACGACAATTCCCTGTCCAGGAAGACTGGAACTTTCCATGAACCGACAGATAACTTTGTTTCCCATCAGCCAGAGCTCACAGTCTCTACAGAGATGTATCAGGACACATCAAACTCAACACCATCTCAGCACTACGACCACTGTGCAACCAACAGTCAGGTACACTTGAGCCATGGACACTTCAGTCACCACTGGGAGAACCAAAGCTGTGATTACAGAAGTAGAGGACCTGGATATCAACTTGGGACGAAGGTCACCTGTCATCGGAACCATATGGACAATAATGCAGAATACGTTAACCCGTCTTTGGCTTGGCAGCTGGGTTACCTTCCATGTCATGGATACCAGCAGTTCCTGAGTATGCACTAACTTTTCTCATGCTAGAGTTGAAAAGCATTTGAAATCTTTGAATATAATAGTGTACATTTTTGGATACATTTCACAGGTTGAAAAATATACTGTATATTACAGCAAATACCTGGTAAAAAATTATCTTCTATAAGTGTTAGTTTATTGCTGATTGTAAATAATATATTTAAAAAAAATATGTTGGATAATGCAACAAAAATAAATCAGAATAGTTGTTTTGTAGCTGAAAGTTGAGCTTCAAGATTTTGTTACCACCTTTTTCTTTTTTCTTTTTAGTATGCTCAAACCCGCAATTAAAGCAGCTTATTATAAAACTGTCTTTGGCTCTTTTCAAACCACTGTCCTTAAAAGTATAAATATATTTCAAATGTAATGTACTACATTTGTACTACATTGTGATTTTTATTTCTTACAATATAACTTTAAATTTCATAATGTGACTGTGTATGCTTTATTAAGATTGATTTTACAACATGCAATTGCAATTTTGTTTCTCATAATTGTGGCTTTATATTTCACGCCGTTATGTGCCTCTTTCTCAGTTATCTTTATTAGCCTGTTTTATTTATTTTTTATTTTGAGGTGATAGTGGATTTCCATATGTCGAGCATTGCTGCATGTGAAGAAGTCAAAAGTGGAAATAACACATTGAGGTTGAAATTCAGGAAAACTGAAATTCTTTGCGCTCTTGAGGGAGGGAGAGCAAACCTGATCAATCTGCAAAACTTCCCATGGAGCGTTCTTAAAGTGTATTAAAACATCTTGCTAGTGTATTGCAATTACAGCAAAACTGAAACTATAGTTGAACAAAGTGGCTGCATTCAATCAATGGTTAGAATATAGAAAATGACAGCAATAAAATAAAAGCTTATAAAATACAAATTCAAACTGGTATAAATGTTGAGTGAAAAGCTTTATTACTGATACTTACATGATGTCACAATTAGGTTTCTATTGCAAAATGTTCAGTAATTATTCTAACAGGATTTGCTGTGCATCTCTGCAAAGAATACATGTTATATGCAAATGGAAATGTGACTTTAAAGACAATTGCAGCAGAAAGGGGATGTGATAGTCCGTCTCTAGGAGGTTCTCTCCCTCAGGACTTATACAGGGAGTTGATTCCAGTAAGATGGGGGAACAAGGAACAGGAAGGAGCTCGGTGCTCCCTCAAGGCAGATATGATTCAGCTGTCTCTTGATCTCTCAGGGAAACTTTGTCATATTCTGTTCCTCTCCGCCCTCTACACATAGTGTGGTGACATGTCTCTTGCTATTGACAGAACTAGCAGCCAAATAGTAACTAGCAACTACTGCTTATTTTATATAGTAATTTCAAAATAATTGGCATGTGAGTCAGAAGAGCTACACTTCAGTCAGACTGAACTGAATAACAGGTTCAAATTGCAAGGAAGGTTTGTGGGAAAGTATCTAAATGCAGTCATGACTTTCAGGCTAAAGGTTGTTGTTTTTTCCAAGTCATTACAAAGTCATTACACAAATGGGCCACTTGAGGGCAGCAATTACTTAAAAAACCAGTCGCAATGTCAAAACTGAATTGATCAGATCTGTTTTTATCTAAAAAGACAAAAAAAAAAAAAAAACTAATTTAATGAAATAATAAATTTTTTGATTTGAATAAAACGCCCAGTTAACCTCTAGATGTTGGTTTAGCTGATCTTGCAACCTATTGTTGGGTCAAAAAATTGTTCGAATTTACTCAGCCTTTACTCATTTACTCAATTTCTGATCTGGAAGTTATTTTCTAACTTGCGTCATTTGCTGTGATTAATGTGAAATCTGATGGCATTTTATTTGAATGTACACCAAAGGAAATGAGATTTGAGTACTATGAGTTTTAAACATGAAGTCAATTATCAGAATTTTCATTTTTGAATGAATTATTCCTTTGACCTTTTATCCTTTTCTTTCCCTTCCCAAAATCCATTATCCCTGCTTAAGTTGTACCACTGACTTGTATTTAGCCTTCACACTTAAATCCCATAAGTTCACATTTATTTTTGTCTGCATGCCTTATCATTCTATCAAATTCCATTGTAGGATAAGTTCATGTCTGTGCCATGATTTTTTTAGATCTCTGTTCGCTCAGCACCTTCTTTCATACATTTTAAATGACTAATACAGCATGTCAATGTGAGCATAAACAGTGTAAGGCCAACAAAAGCCAGCTACAGCACAGAAGACAGATGATTCCAGCACCACATAAACAACCCTGTGAGCACCAAGTCCAACCGACACTGGAGTGCACAGGTTCCCTGATGGATTAGGATGAGGCTAACTGCTAGCCAGCTAAATGACAGATTGCACAGTGAAAGTGGAGATGATCGCTGTCTTGTACAGAGGACGCTGTTTCATCTAGTCTGGTCTAAAGAACACAAGACTATGACCCATGTGATGCTGCTAAGAAACTGTTTGAATGGAAATAAGGATATTGATCGGTGACCTAGAGTGACCGTAAAAGAGTGTATACTGACATTGATTTGCAGCTATGTTTATTGTGCAGTTCTTTTTGTAATGAGAGTTTATTTTTAAGGACATGAGTGACAGCGTCCGTGAGCACGTTCAACGAGACAACAAGGTTCAGAAACATTTTACTTTATGCAAATGAGCAGTGACAAAGTCAGTGGAGGTCATGTGATCAATCTCCTGTGAGATACAAGCTGAAAACAATTTTTTGGAATTTCAATAATATTTCACAACATTACTGTTTTACTGTATTTTTTATCAAATAAACATAAGGTGTCAATGAAAATGTGTCAGAAATTGGTGCTTTTCTAAAATCCCATCTTGTTTGTAATGCTATGTATTATGGGCTTCTGCAGTTTATGTACAGATACTTCCTGTGCATAACTCTTTTAGCAGCAAGAAAATTGATTCCTTGTCAGAAAACTTTTTAGTCTGCCAATGGATCTCATTTATGAACAGATTTTCAAAAGCTATGGCCACCAATAATGTTAGAGGTTAGAGCATCTAGCAGTAGGAATGTCTGCTAATAGAGCAACAAACCAGCTGTGCGTGTGGAGGAGGCAGCTGTTCTGTCTACTCTCTTTGTGGAAACTCTAAACTTGTGATGTGTCATAATTCACACATGCATTATAATTTAATTATTTTATTTTTGTCTCTTTTATGAACAGGATGCTAGAAAGTATCAGGAAGAAAGAGGGTGGTAAATGTATTTTGATGGTCCACCTTAGACATTCTACTAAATAACTTTACAGTTATGTCAACTAGATGTCATAGAGTATTAGTAGACTTTTCGGATTAATATCTGATGTTCTTCCAACATACATTCTACTGATTATGCTACTTTCCAAAAATATCTATATATTCTCCACCTAAAATAATTAATAAATTCCATGTGTATAGTACAATTACATTGAATTGAATAATCCTTACATATAAGTCATTATAAAATTTTGTATAAATCTTGATAGAACAAGGAAATGGACCATTTCAGTTTATGTGATTTGTAATTTATGAATACAAAACACATAAACTAAATGGTCCATTTTCTTTTTCTATTAAGATTCATACAAAATGTTTTATTAAGCTCTTGTTTTACTCATTTACTCATCTAACTAAAGTCTACTAATACTCTAATGAAAGTTAGTTGCAGTTGCAAATTTATTTATATTTACTAGAATGTCTAAAGTGTACAATTGAAATAAAATGTAGCCAAGGGGATATTTTTAGTTTGAGAGCTAATAATAAATTACAAGCATAAAGGAAAGTCAATCGGGAGATGAGATCACCTAAAAATTAAAAGGTATTTTGAAGAGAGAGAAAGAGAGAGAGGGAATGAGAATAGAACAAGGCTGTGGGGTGTCCATGGAGAGACATTAGGTATTTCCAGCTCTTTGTTTCACAAACCCCTCAGCTCCCCTTAAACGCATATGTAGAGGCCATTCAGAAGATTTGTGTGAGAGAAAGTCCCTGACTGTTCTGCTGCAAGTTTTTGTGTGCCCTTCCTTTACCTCCCACAAAGTCATTCTTGTCATTGAGCTCCTGCGACAGATCAGCAGTTATTCCCTCACCACACACAGTTATACATGCACAAATGTAATTCTTTGATTTATTGCTTTGAGGTTAAAACACAAAAAATATGCAGAGAGAACTTTTTAGTGCTAGATGGATGACAGAAGGAGACAAAGGTGACATGTTCTGCCTACTTAGATTGTACCTTTTGCTGACCACAAACCTTAATCATTTCGCTTTGGAAATGTTTTGAAATGCTTGCTGTTTCCATAATTACTTGCTGTTTTTTCAGGTACCCTAAAGATATGCTTAATTTTATAACTGAATTATTATATTAGATTATATCATATATTATTATATATGAAGTTATTATACATTTACATTCGTAGGGATCTCTCTCTCTCTCCCTCTCTCTCTTTCTCCCTCTCTCTTTCTTTATATATATAGTCATGTCGTGTCTCTTCACTTCCTGCCAGCTGTCACGTCAGACACTCCCCCTTGTTTGTCTCATCAATTGTTCCCTATTATTCTGTATATATAAACCAGGGGTGGGCAAACTATTTGTCTCGCGGGCCACATTGGTTTCTTAAAATTGACAGAGGGGCCGAGGTGAAGGTCGTACCTGTGCATTTACTTATAAGAAATCCTAGAAAACCTGTATAAAGTATAGTTTGGTCTTAAATCACTCGACTGGGACACGTGAAATTACAACAAAACAATATTAATACAATTTAATCGACAGAAAAACAATAATATGCAATGTGACTGAATCTTATATTTGCCTCAGCTCTAGATTGACAATCACAGGCGTCCAATCACAACTGACCTCTGGAAAAAAAAGGGAACTAACCAATGACATTTGATGTTACTATTACAAGAGCCGCCCCGCCCCGCCCCACGACTGACAAAAATAAAAGTGCTCGCGCTCGCGAGCAGTCGAGAGCGGGCGAATGTTGCTTAATGAGCTCGCTGGTACCCGTATTTATGTGTAGCTCTGTTTTCCGCTCACGGATGTAATTTACGTGCGCGCAAACATTAGTTTTGCGCTCGTTCCTTTTTAGCATGGAATTAACGCTATAAAGGGGGGTGTAGAGGGGTTTGCGACACACGCCTACTCTCCAGCACAGCTTCAGCGCAACTGCCGCTTGCAGCCGCGACAGAGTGACATTACAGGCAAATGTAAAATGAAGGAGGTTTAATACAGGTTCGGCAAGTTCGGCGGGCCGGATTAAAAAGCCCAACGGGCCGGATATGGCCCGCGGGCCGTAGTTTGCCCACCCCTGATATAAACCCTCATGTTCTCCATGTCTTGGTCTCCATTGTCTTGGTCGGTAACGTTCCCATGTTAGTGTGTCTGTCTGCCGTGGATGTTATGTGTTGTTCTAGAGCAGGGGTGCTCAAACTTTTTCAGCATGGGAGCTACTTTTGAAATGACCAAGTCAAAATGATCTACCCATTATATTTATTGAGAAATATATTGAAGATTCTTACAACTTATGTTGATATTTCCCTTCTTTGGTATTGCAGCGGTAGACTGGCAGACGAGACAAACTCACTTTGAAAATGTCATCGTGAAAAAAAAGTCCTCCATACGAAAGTGATACGTTTTTTTCTTCTTACTTGGTCCAGCTCCCCCACTCATTTTTATACCCTTTCTTACGTTTAAGAGGGAAAAAAAACGAGCGAAAAATTAGGATGTAACTAACGACTAGCTTGTTAGCTTTGCAGCGCTCAGGGGCGTTGTTTGTTTGAGCACAGTGACCTAATTGTACGGAAAAAAATCAAATGTCGTCTGACTGGTTGTCCTGTGTATCAATCAAGTGACGGGATGGCTGATACGCTGACGTCTAGTTTTTATTCAAAACAACTCAACTTTATTTGTATAGCGTCAGTTCATGACAATGTCACCTCACCTTGTCATGCGATCTACCAATAGTACCTTGGAGATCGACTGGTAGATCGCGATCAACGTATTGAGCACCCCTAGGTGTCAAACTCACGGCCCGTGGGCCACATCCGGCCTGGCGTGTAATTATGTCCAGCCTGCGAGATCATTTTATTAATGGCCCGCGCTCCAGCTGCCTTGCCGAACACTTCCTGTGTTAATCAAGTCTAGCTTTTGGCTTATGATGCTTAGCGCTGAAGATGAAGAATTGTCACCTCTTATTCCAGTCCTTAAAGTCATTGAACGTTTTTTGGATGTGCTCGAGAGACTTTACAGATTGCTGGACTCTTGCATTGTCAATACAAGATCTTGACCAAAAATTGATTTGTGAACGTTATTTCCATTTAGAGGATCATCTTTTTAGTACATCTTGTTACTTGGCTGATTTATTTTTAAGTTGTAGTTTTTTTTCTCTCCATATAATATATAGGACTCGGGTCTATAGTTCATGTCAGCATTTTCATGGTAAGAAAGAAATCTGTAGATCACTGGTAATTTTCTGCCAGGACATTTCCTTTAAGGCTCCAGACATTTATTTTAATCTGATAACACAATGCAATGCTTAATTCAAGAAACAGGAAAAACAAATAAAAGTAAATACAAAAAAATCAATAAGAATCCCAGAAAGGGACTTAGTGATGGAAAAAAATATGAGATGGGAGAAAACAAAGTCAATTATTTTCTATTCCCCCTAGAAAAGTTTCTCAGGCCATGCAAAACTTTTGTGAGTGAACACATAATCATTAAATTGATTTTTGTTTTACCTCCCATCTCATATTGTCCCTTCAGTCTTTGTAGTCTTTGTATTTTTATGGACTGTTCTTTTTTTGTGTGTGTTTATTTATTTTCTCAGTATCTGAATAAATTATTCACACCAAGAATGATAACTATATATCAGAACTATAGTATGGACTCTAATAGTTATCTTTATCTTTCTTGATGTGAACGGGCTTAACAGGAGTAAAAGCGTGCATTCTGCAACAGGTCTTAGCCCAACATAAAGAGCAAATTGTATTGATAGCCACACATCCCAGAATGAAACTCCCCACCTCACTTACCTCTGATCACTCACTGAGAGTTAAGCGAGCCTGTCAGTACAACAAAAGCCCAGTTTGCGCCCCATCACAATAAAGACAGGGTCTGTTAATCATTAAATACCAGTGGCATAAACACAAATCCAGTCCGCAGAGATGTGTCAGATCTGGGCTGACAGACAGTATGAATTAATCATGCTCTGTACTGGGAAACGGACAGCATGTTATTTCAACATGACATCTCATTCTCTGAAATTTGGACTGGACTTATGGCTCCAATGCCAGTGTGATGTGGCAGGCATATAGGAGGAGGTGGTGGAAATGTGTTTAAGCATCAAAGGAATCCTTTATAATTAATTTAGTCTTTAATAATGCAAAAGCCTGTCACATTTGCATTAAAGACATCCTTGCAAACTGTAATGCTGAGCTTATATTCACTGTCTGGGAAGCATTTTGAGAGAATGACTAAGGTTTTTTGCATATAAAATGAGCTTTTACATAAAAAATAATTGCCTAGGAATCAGGAATTGATTGGATTGTTTAGCTGTGATGTCATGTGCTGCCCTCATACCAGTCAACACATCATCAGAGAAGAGACAAGATGGGAAAAAAAGAGAGAGGAGAAGTTATTTTGACAGTTATTTACAGTGAATTCCAAATAAATAATGAAATGCACAGACAAATTATTTATAATAAACATTGGAAAATTCCATAAAAATAGGAATTGATTTCTTGTTTCCTTTAAGCCCCACCTTCCTGTTTCAACAGTGAATATGCCAACACAAGATTCAGGAAACAATATAGTGCCAATCAAGTTATTTTATGGGATCTTGCATTGTGCTCCAGGTAGCATTAGTCGATTCAGCCACAGAGACAGCCAGAGTCGTTCGTCCATCAGTTATGGTCTGTTCAGAGCAGCGCTGCAGGAGGAAGATGTGTTCCTCTGATGCCACTGTGGCTCCAAAGAAACCAGACACCTGATCTTATATCAACCTGCCAGAGCTCCTGACTGATATCATTACATTTTTTTCTCCATTACCTTTTATCTTTAAGGGGCATTTAAGAGCTTTTGCCATCCGTCCAAACTATAAATGGACCGTCCTTGAATCTGATGTTTCCTTTCTCTCTTTTCCATTGTCCCATGTCTAAAAATGGCTTGTTGCTGTTTTCTATTTCTCAGTTATATCTCTCTGTGCTTTACAGCCACTCAGATAGGAACAGAGGCATCAAAATATCTGGATACTCAAAAGTAGATAAAATATAAAAACAGTTAAAAAAGGCTACATATTATATAGATATAGTCATGGCAAGTCACATTTATTTATATAGTGTTTTTTACAATAGAGATTGTTTCAAAACAGCTATGCAGAAATGCAACAAAGATTGTTTTGGCTGTACAGCAGCTTTAGAAAAGCAGGCCAATCAATAATATTGATGAGTATTAAGAGTTAAGTGTCCTCAACTAAGCTAGCCAGAGGCGACAGTGGCAAGGAACTAAAACTCCAGCAGGTGACAGAATGAAGAACAGAATGGAGGGGGAAAAAATCCTTGGGAGAAACCAGGCTCAGTCGGGGGACCAATTCTCCCCTGGCCAACAAACAAACAGTGCATGATTATGATATAGACAACATTTCAGGTCAGAATTAAGATTGAGATTGGGACACTCAAAATATTTAATGCAGAGTTTAAGTTCCCACCAATGTGAACCTTTCAATTGTAGAGTAGATAACATTCAACGTCAATCTTGAATTAATCTCTGAACTACTAGCGGTTGTACACTACTTATATAATGTACAACAGTTACTTGACCTGTAATCTGTATCTTGACCTGTAACTTTTGAATCAGAACTTTGATCAGATTCGGATCGGCCTTCACGAGGGAGGGTCTAGTGGACTCATATTCACTGAAAACACTTCAGGGATGTGTTGTGGTCGTGTTGAGGTGCTGGTTCTTCATCTGATCTGGATATGGCTTAAATTCGGCTGACAATGGTAACCTGGGGATAAACAGAGACTAAAATCAGCATAGATGCCATTCTTCTTATGATGTAATGAGTACATCGGGTATTATGGGACATATATATACAGTAGTACCTCAAGATACGAAAGGCTCAACTTATGACAAATCCAAGTTACAAAGACAAGTTGCAAAGACAATTTTTTTTTACTGCTCTACATAAGAAAAGTTTTCAAGATATGAAAGGTTTCTGAAAGTCCGAGATTCGCCCCATAACAATTTTGAAACCCTCGCCACACGCCGCCATCTTAGTTATAGGAGACTCGCCACCATCTTCCTGCTCTCCCATTGGTTCCTGATGCTAGCCAAGCCATGAGATCCTTCTCTCTAATTGGACAGCATCCCTCCCATCATGCATCTTCTATACCTACGTGCTGGCGTGCTTTAGCTCTGGAGACAAAGATGGAGATCATAAAGAAGTATGAAGCTGGTATCTGCCATTTGTCCTCCTCCTCTGCCGCTACTTTTGGAGATACTTTCGACTGTGGTAAGGTTCGTTAGTCAGGGAGAAGGAAGGAGGCAGGGTCAGCTTACTGAGACTCACAAGCTTTTATTTCTTTAGAGTCTTCAATAAATCAAAACACAAAACAAAACATAAGCAGGTGCGTTTCACTCCCACTGTCCCGCTTCTCTCAGCTGAGTCACGCTTCTCCCTCTGAGTTCCGTGTCACTCGCAATCTCTCTCGGTTTCGGTTTCACTTTTGTTTCGCTCGTGAGCCTCGCGTTCACCGCTTCCGTGCCGACTCACGTCTCGCCCGGATCTCTCTCTCCGTCTTTCCCTTCCAGGCTGTTTATATCCACGCCCCCTTGCCACATCGACATTTTACGTTATTTCATTGTTTATAGGTCAATTTAGCTTTATTATGAAATTTAATGGGGTGTTTTTGGAGGGCTTGGAATGGATTAGCCATTTTACATGTAAAATGTGTTCCAAGATATGAAAAACTCATTATACGAAGGCCGCCTCGGAATGGATTAATTTAGTATCTCGAGGTACCACTGTATATATATATATATATATATATATATATACACGCACACACACACACCTATATGCTCACCTAAAGGATTATTAAGAAAAAGAGGCTACAAATTGAGAGCTCACCAAAATTGGACAATTGAAGACTGGAAAAATGTTGCCTGGTCTGATGAGTCTCGATTTCTGTTGAGACATTCAGAAGGTAGAGTCAGAATTTGGCGTAAACAGAATGAGAACATGGATCATGATTTGTTACCACTGTGCAGGCTGCTGGTGGTGGTGTAATGGTGTGGGGGATGTTTTCTTGGCACACTTTAGGCCCCTTAGTGCCAATTGGGCATCGTTTAAATGCCACGGCCTACCTGAGCATTGTTTCTGACCATGTCCATCCCTTTATGACCACCATGAACCCATCCTCTGATGGCTACTTCCAGCAGGATAATGCACCATGTCACAAAGCTCAAATCATTTCAAATTGGTTTCTTGAACATGACAATGAGTTCACTATAATAAATGGCCCACAGTCACCAGATCTCAACCCAATAGAGCATCTTTTGGGATGTGGTGGAACGGGAGCTTCGTGCTCTGGATGTGCATCCCACAAATCTCCATCAACTGCAATCCTATCCTATCAATATGGGCCAACATTTCTAAAGAATGCTTTCAGCACCTTGTTGAATCAATGCCACGTAGAATTAAGGCAGTTCTGAAGGTGAAAGGGGGTCAAACACAGTATTAGTATGGTGTTCCTCATAATCCTTTAGGTGAGTGTATATGTATTTTGTTCAATTCTAATTCAATTCTGTATATGTAATTTGTTCAATTCTAATTTTATTGTATATCCCCAGTCAAAAGTTTATTTAAATAAAAAAAAAACTGTTTTTTATTTTAATACATTTAAAATGTAATATGTTCCTGTGTTGGCAAAGCTACTCCAGTCTTCAATGACACATGATCTAATTCTTATCACTTGAAAACAGTCGTGCTAATTAATAATCTAGTAGAACCATACATGTTTTTCAGAATTCTTTGATGAACAGAAAGTTCAAAAGAACAGCATTTATTTGTAATAGAAATGTAAGAGAGACTCATTGCTTAACTTCAACAATGGCTCAGAAAAGTCAAGGTAGTTTTGAGCCGTAGTACTATATGTTTACATTACATATGATTTTATATTCAGTTTCCATTGCAATGACATTTAGACATATTTATGTGTTACTAATGTGTTTTTTGGCCACATCAGGTGTCACTCAGGCTGTCTGTATACATGGGATGCTCATAGGAAGCAGATGCAAAGGTTTTGAGCCCAGTGCTCCTGGGTGCTGTGAGCTGCCTTCATGCTGCCTCTCTTCAAGTGCAGATTCTTATCTCTTTTTCTTCCCTGGGGACATCCAGCTTTGCCTATCTGCCTGGCAGGCAACACCAAGAGTATGAACCCAGCTGCTTGGTGTTATTTGTAACTATGATATGCCAACTGAGGCAGCAGTTACTAACAGCATTCATTATACAGTCTGCAAAATGAAATAGTAAATAATACAGTATTATTAATATATACACTACTTTTCCAATGTTGCCCAACACTGATTTGTACTATTAAGGTTTAGGTTTACATATTTAACAACTTTGAGGTCATTAAGTGGTTGCATATTTTATAGAATGTAAGCAAAAAAAAATGATAAATCAAGAAATCAGCTGTCAGCACATGAATCCAACATGAATGGATAAATAGATTTTAAAATCTGAAATTTGACAATCAAAAAGAATCAATTAATTAAAAACAGAAAAATAAATAAATGAATGCTTTATTGATTTTTCAGTGGATACATTGTCATTATTAGTTCTGTCATCCCTGTCTTCGTTGCTGTTGTGTTTACCTTCTAGTTTCCCATCGTTCTCTCCTTGTGTTACCCCATTATTCCATTAAGTCTCGCCAGCTGTTCCCTTTCCCCTAATCATCCTCTGTGCATTTAAGCCCTATCTTTGTCCTAGTCTGTGTCCGTTCTCGTATATGTTGCGTGGTATGAATCTGTGTAATCTTCAATCTTGTTTAATAAACTTTGCATCTTCGTCCTGCATAAACGCCTGACAGTTACATTATTCTTATTTTTATATTTTGATAGATTTATCTATTTGTTGTGTTTTGTTGGCTTTTGTTTGTTTTGTTTTGTTGCCCCATACTCTGTATATTCTGTATATCTATTTAATGAATAAAACAGATAAAAACAGCAAAAAAGAGTGCCAAACAAAACAAAAATCTTGTCCATAGATTCCCCCCAAGATTTCTAAAAAAGAAATCCTTGAACAAGTTCAGCTTTTGCAGATGATGCAATGCCTTTCAAGCAAAAAGAGTTTTTGACAGTATCTCTTTATTAGATTCGAGTGACTCACCTTCCTGCTTGCTAAGATAGACCCTCAGTCTTTTCTCAACGCTTATTTACCACAGTTCTGCCAATAGCCAAACACGCAGTGATAACCTTCAAAGCTCTGCAATCTAATTTTCCTGTAGTCTCTCATTTGCATGTACTGTGCCCGGCCTGATATGTTAGAGCATTTGCTACATATATCCACTTGACTTTTACTGCATCCTTGTAGACTAAAGCACAGCGCTCAGGGAAAAGAAGCTCATCATGCCTCATCTCTCCATGAAATGCTGCTGTTCCCCAGAGTTACTGTCTACACAGCATGGAATGTCTCTGTTAATTAAAAGCAGAGAGTAAAAGCAGCTTGTTAACACCCACGGGGCAAGTGGAAGGGTTGTGGTCATCTACTTGACATAATCTGTATTTGTCAGCAAAGTTGAAGTATGAGATGCAGTCATGTACAATCTTCTAATTGACAATAACCAGTGCAGACACGATGTGGTTTATTATTGTATTCTCAATTAATACACACATGGATTCATGAGACTCCAGCCTGGTACATTGTTCTGCTACGACAAACAACTCATTCCCCAGAGATGAAATCCTAATATTACCTTCACTTTCAAGACAATTAGGTTTGCATTATATTATTTGGAGCAAAAGCACAATTCGCGGACCGCTAACATTTTTGAGTGTTGGGATGCACTGATATTACAATTCTGGTCTATATGTCAGGGTTCTGCCAAATTCTGTCTAGTAAATTCTTGTTGTTGTGTTGTTCTGACACTACCGTAATGTCTCGTGTTTGGTGTGTGTGCACATGGGTTCGAGCCGCGCACGCTCTTATCTGTGTAATGTCTTGTATGTGGCTTGTATGTCCGGTCCTGATACTTTGGTCTGGTTCAGTTTCGGTTTTGGGTCGGGATTCGGACATTCATAACTCGTGTGCTCTTCCTTGTCGTGAGCGTGCGAGCCGAGTGGTTCCTCGTTCTTCCGCGCTCTACGTTATGTGAGTGGGCGCGGTTTCGGGCTTTGCATGAACCGCGTCCTCCCGTGTCTGTGTGCACTGTTGTAGCGCACGGTTCGTGTTTTAGCGTGCTTTCATGTTATGTTTAGTGTTGAGCGCGCAGTTTGGTTGTCACCAAACACGCGGCGA
Source organism: Rhodeus uyekii (assembly GCA_037043235.1). Classification (NCBI taxonomy): domain Eukaryota; kingdom Metazoa; phylum Chordata; class Actinopteri; order Cypriniformes; family Acheilognathidae; genus Rhodeus; species Rhodeus uyekii. The sequence goes on along the minus strand of JAWRVZ010000098.1, from coordinate 1,913,469 downwards.
TGTGCGCCCGTATTGGCTGCGTGTTCATGTTTTGTCACTGTTACCCCCTCCGTCCTCGTTTCCTTGTCATTAGTTTGATTTGTCCCAGCCGTTTCCGATTCCATTAATCTTCCTCCTGTGTGTATTTAATCCCTTCATGTTTGCTGCCCTGTGTCGCGTCGTTGTCTATACTTTGTTGGTTTCTCCTGATGAGTCTTGTCCTGCCTAGTCTTGTTCAGTGGTCTTGTTTTTGTCTCCTCGGGTGGTTTTTGTTTGAATTTTTTTGTGTTTTTTTTTTTCAATAAAAGCCCTAACCTGCACAATTCAGTCCTCGCTTCTCCCCAAACCTGACACTATACAGATAAGCTGATGTCTGCAATTTTATGGTATGATTTAAAAATAATATTCAATGCTGTCTAAATAAAATGCTAAAATCAGTAGCTTTAAATGCTGGAAATTTATATACATACATATGGTGCATCCCTGGCTGTTCTAGATTAGAATGTAAAATCCTAAACAGAGAGACTAGGGAGTGATGCAGTTTGTATCAATGACAAATTAGTTTTTTTCTTTTCTTAATTCTTGACCCACTGTTCCATTCGGATGCAGGAAACTATTTCCCAGAGTGTGGTTCTCATTAGGGAAAGCAATCAGGCCGTTCATTAGCCCATGGCGCAAGATGGAGGGCTTCAATCTACAGGGGGAAACGGCAGCCGAACTGCATTCTAGCGAAGTCTGTGACCCATGCAGTTTGCTCAATCTGCAGAGCTCCATTTATAATTAATTGCATGCACATTTCCTTTCCCTCTTGCCCCCATCCCACCTCCCTATTCTCCAGCAACTGTGAAGTCAGCCTGAAGCAAAACTATCGATTAGAAAGCAGAACTCGTGGGGAGCTCTGAATGTTTCAATTAAACACTCATATTATATCTGTGAGTGAAAAGCTTCCCATGCATAAAAATAATTTCCTACTATCTCCATCATTACATCTCCTATTCACATTTGATGGAATAACCTTGTTTCGCTGCACCCATTCTCTCACAGATTGTATTCTTAGCTGCGTCTCCCTGTGCTAGATGTTAGGATAGATTAACGTTTGAAAGGAAAACAGGATTTTGTTGGTACTTTGTCAGCTCTGACTGGCGTCAGGATGGAGTTTCTCAGCTATTGATTTGTTATTAAAACATAGTGCCCTCAGGCCTGTCAGATAGTGAGGGCGTGAAAATGAAAGCCGTCATCACCTGCTGATTTCTCTACCAGTGCAATGGCAGGGGGTATGGAGGAGAGCGAGTGAAATCCTCTCAAGCTTTAGTCTTTGTGACAATGCAAGGTAACTTGAAAACAAAACCCAAGCAAAACTTCACTAGTTATCTTTATCGTGATGTATTATGTGACCGAAGTTTACACCAAATATTTGAAGTTGGTTATAAGATAATAAACCCCAAAAATGCTCTATGACTTGTTATTGTAGGTTTAAAGACGCAACCTTTTCAGCTCACCCACTTTCTACCTGACATTGCAGTGTCCCTAATTGGTCTCTAGTAGAGCCCTTTGTGGCTGTTTGGGTCACCGTCTTTTCTCTGGGGATCTCATTGTGAATAGGCTGCCTTCCAGCCTGCGTGCAGTCCAGGTTCTTCTCCCCACAGGGAGGCCTGTATCTTCTCATTACTAAAGAAGACGGCATTCCTGATCGATTTGGCTCATTTGCTCCCCGAGCTTAAAAACCTCAAGAGTCAGACTCAGTGTAAATTGGCCCTTAGTGCAGCTCTGAGTTTATTTCTTTACTGTTGCACTGTGCATTAAAGGCGGGGTTAGGAGTGTTACATGTCATCCCAGAAGGCTTGGTGACAACATAGAAGCAGTCACTCCAGGAGTTAAGCAGGGAAAACAAAAGCAGTTGAACAGAGTGGAAAGTGTTGAGTTTAGCTTGGCAAAGCTCAGGCTTCAGCACCACGGATCCAGACAGACTCGTGCTCGTTCAGGGTGAAATGGAGGAAGAGCAACTTTGCAGGAAATTGCAAAGACTGCACAAAACTCAATAAGATGTGAACTGAAGCATTCGATCAGAGATAGTAATAACAATAGGCTGAAAGCATGAAAAAATGATGACCGAGGCATTTATATTTGGTTTTGTTTGTGACTTCTATCTATCTATCTATCTATCTATCTATCTATCTATCTATCTATCTATCTATCTATCTATCTATCTATCTATCTATCTATCTATCTATATCTATCTATCTGTAAGTAAGTAAGTAAGTTAAGTAGGTTAGGTAGGTTAAGTAGGTTAAGTAAGGTAAGTAAGTCTGATAATTCTTAAATGGTCCAAATATTTAATATAAACTATAAGCTTTCAACAGTTAAAGTTTTTCATGACTTTTGACTTTTAATTTAATTCATTTGAATTGTGCTTTCTTTCATTTAAATTCCAGTTTTACATCCTTTTTGCTACTGCAATTCAAATTCAATACAAATTTTGGAATGGAATTGTAATTTAAAAGATATTGTCAATTGTATTCTGGATAGTCCACCACTCTTATGTCAACCTTGTCTTGACCTCTTTTTAGCAGAATTCTGCTACGCATTGAAGCCTGCTCTCTCTCTCTCTCTGACCACACATATTCAGCTCTCTCTAATGGATTAGGGAGGTACTGGATATGACACCCCACTGAGGCCTGACTGCTTGCAGATAGCGTGTATAATCGGGATGGCAAAGAAACGTTACCACTGGGGCATGATTACTGTCCTTGCCCTTGACAACCTTCTGGAGCAACCCCTCTGACAGAGGATGGAGAGCAGGCTGAATCTGGCAGCAGAGAGTAAGAAATTCACAAGACCCGGTGTGCCAATCCTGCTTGCTTGGCTCCCTGGCTTGAGTGATGAAGTTGGCGATTGTTCCTGACAAAGACGGATGGCAAACTTAAAGCAAGTTTTCTTGGAGCAAATTGATGACTTGTGTACCAATCCATCTGAGAAAAGGTTAATAAGGCTAGTACTCAAGAGCTATTATAGTTTATGGCTTCTATCAAAACAGAGAAGCACAGCATAATAACATCCATCCCATAATGTTGGTATTACATGAAACAAAGTATTGAAATACTTGCAGTAGTTAATTATGTGGTTAGGATCTAGAGGAACATGTTTAATGTTTAAGCTTGGAGCTATTTGAAAGTCTCCTTGCCTTGCTCTTTTCTAGCTCCATCTCAGTTCAACCGATCAGTGTAGCACTTGAAGCTAATCACATTGCTAATGAATTATGCACTGAGCTCAAGGCTTTTACATCGAGCTAGAGAGGGCAGGCTGGCAGAGAGGCAATTCATCTGGCATGAATCAACAGACAAGCAGCAGGAAAAGAAGAGGCGAAGAGCACTGAGTTTGACGGAGAGCCCTGAACTTATTCCATTACATTAATGTGTTTAGCGACATGCACCCCACACATTCTTGCCTTTCCATCTACTTATCCATCAGGACCAAGATAGAGGAATATTTCAGCTCTCAGATAACACCTGCCACCATCATATGTCCTGCCTGGAATATTTCTTCAGCAAACAGATGTAATGAAATGTGCGCTACAGCTGCTTTCTTAGCATTGCTCGTTGATACAGGCTCTGCGATTTGGCATTGAAAAAATAGTCAGGCTTATAAAGGTTGATGACCTTATTATTCTGTATGCTGTAAAAAAAGAGTCCTTTTAAAGTGACGGCCATGAAATTTCAGTCCAAATACCAGAGGAAGCTTATGAAATGCCTGGATGGATGTAATCAGATGGAGGTCATGGTGTTCGTCCTTCTTATATATCTAAATGTGGTGCAGAAGCTGTGTGGCTCTTCCATGCAAAACAACCTAAGCTTTGGAAAAGACAAGTCTGCTTTCCACACTGTTATTTCTACAAAACATGTGCCACTTATTCCCATAAATACATGTATAAAAATTCAACTTTTACTGTTTTCTAAACGCATTTCTGGACATTTCTAAGTACAGTTAATATTTTATTTATTTATTATTTATAAGAGGCAACCTTTAGTTCCATAACCTTCACCAATATGTGCAATTTATAGTTATTAAAAAAAGTATTATTTGTAAAATTGTCATCCTTTCTAAAGACAGTTACATCACAGCAGATGTTTTTTATAGATATTATTTAGAATTTATACATTCAGTTTGAGTTGGTAAAAAACACATATAATAACTCTTAAACTCATTTTGTTTTTATCTTATAGAATGTTTAACATCTTGCAAACATTTACTTCAAAAAGCACCTTATCGAACCGGAAAGGCATTTTATAGAATGACCCAAAAGCTCCGTTGAGTTTTCAAGCTTTCCTTTCCATAAGCAATACTTGTCATAAAATGCAGTGGTGCAAAGAGAAGATAAACAGTGGAACATATTCATCAACCCTTCCTTCTGCGTCCGTGACATAACTTTCAAATTTTCCCCTAGTGTTAAAAATAGAAATGACACACAAGCAGTCCGTATATCAACATCAGTGAAATGACAACGAAGACCTCTACTCGCAGACCACCACTGCAGGGATTTGAAAGTGCATCTTTATCACTGTCTCAGCTTGTTGTGCCTGGCGGCTGCGAGCAGGTTAGTTGTCACCCTGATGAGCTATCTGAGTAATGTGCTGATCGAAAGAAATGGGACCGCACTGTCAGCCACTGCAGCCAGTATCCTGCATCCAATGGCTCTTTCAATGTAACAGATGGGGACTGGGAAATGTGACTGCTCTACGGATGGCAGTGAGGAGATATTGCCCAAACAGGCTGGGCCAATGATATTTCCCTGCTGACCTTCTCCGCTGATATGGGACCTTGCCTCTACCAAGACCCCTTGCATCATGATATATGAATTTTTAATTATTTTTGGACCCAAGTTGAACCTAGACATTTTTTTGTTGTTGTATTGTATTTTATCTTATTTTTATCAAGTATTTTATTTCCATCTTATTCTTTTATCATGAAGATCGTTTTTTGGCCTGTCCCCAACCTAATTATTATTATTATTATTATACTGTAGAATCTTAGTTCCCTGAAGAGGGAATGAGATGCTGCATCAAGCGCTATGGGAACGCTTCTGCATGATTTCGTCATAAAGCATGGGTAATTGATCCAATTGTGTGATGGGATGTCAGAGGCAGGTGATGTCACAAACCAGGAATCTATAAAGGCATGCCACAGCAAACAGTAAGCAGCTTAAAGTGTCTGAAGTAGGCTTTTCTGGCAGGCACGCAGGAGATTTGGTGAAGAGATGCTGCGCCTCGTTCCCTTTTCAGGGAACTACGGTTACATATGGGGATCAATGCTTTCTCTCTTTTTCATAGTGGGTAGAATTGCTCTGGCAGTCTCCTTGGTGGCTCGGAGAAATAGATTGGTTCCCCATTGCAACTCTGTCACAGCGTCAGGCCCGTTTCCCTGCCCTCATCAAGGTCTCAGAGCACGTCTGCCTGGTAGGCCGGCAGTAGCCCCATAGTGTCGATTGGAGGCTGGTTTCTTCCAAGATCTCCACACCAAAAGTCAGGAAATTGGGAAAAAACGGAAGGCCCGACGAGGAGTCTATGGTCTTGAGGGCAGAAAGCATTCATCAATCTTGCTTTTTGGTCTAACCTCCTGCCGAGGCAGAGATAGGGCAGAGCCTGCCTCAAACCCCTCTGACAAATCCATTTGTGAACCGCAGGTTTTAGATCGTTGTTGAGCTTCAGCTGCAGTGGGACCTGAGCCCAGGGGTGTGTGAGCCTGGACGCTCTACTCAAAGAGCGCCAGACGAGAGTGGAGCGTCCTTAAAGGACGTGTGCACAGTCAGAGCCCTTGAATGCCAACTGTGAAGAAAAAAAAAAAATCCCCATCCGTAATATAACAAACAACTGTAAATAGGACAAACAAACTGAAGACATTGAAGCTGCCGACTGTTTGGCGTAGCATACCATTATAGATTCCTGATTTGTAACCCTTCTGTGTCGTCACATCACACGATTGGTTGGATTACACATGTGCTTCATGATGTAATAATGTAAAAGCAGATCCACTGTAGACCATAGTGCTTGATGCAGTATGAGTTCCTTTGAAAGAGAAAGATATTGTAAAGAATGTTCAAACAACATTAGACCCCATTGACCTTTATTCTACAGACATTGTGAAAAACTGATATTTACTAAATAAAAAATAAAAAACGACTTATTTGCCTAACCATGAAAACGAATAGTAAACAAATGAAAAGTACAGTGATGATACAATGGCTCAGTGATGATGTCATTATAATACTATAGTTATTTAACATTCAATTTTCTGGACAGGCACAGATGTAGAATTGGTGCAGAATCAATGCTTTCTCTCTTTTTCAGAAGATACTGCAATGCAGAGACAATCGCTGCCCCTTGCTAAATAGTGTCATCTAATGTGAAAACTTTTCCAACTCTTAAGTTTGTTGTTCTGCTGAACAAGTCAAGCTCAGAGATCAATGGAGATGTAAAATAATGTATTTAAAAGCATTATTGGGCTCCTATAATACTGTTGCCATGGCTGACAGAAAATCCATGCATTAATTAATATCTGAGACACAGCGGTTTTTGCATGCTGCTCCAGGCTCCAGCCACCCCCACCCCCCAGGACCATCCCTATCAAACCCACAATCAGAGCCATCGATCAGGCAGTTAAATTTTAATTATTCTGTAAACAGACTCATTCATTTAGGGAGTATGCAGCTCTTGTGTGGTTCCAGGTGCTTCTGGCCTATTTACTGCTATAAACAGCAGCTAATTGTGATGGTTTTGAAATAGTAAGATCTCACATTTAATAGCTGTATCTTGCAGGTGAGTGGTTTTAGACGGATATATCCTTTCTTGTGTTTTATTTATCTCAAGGGCCCTTAAAGTATCAAACTGCTTTTCATTTATGCAGTTCTCAGTTTATGATGTGCAAGTGATAAAAAAACGGAGAAAACAGAGATGCATATCAAAGTCAAACTGTGTTTTTATGCTCCCAGAAATACATCAGTCTCGCAATAAGCTAAAGAGTACAAGATTTTGGTTTCAGGCTCAAAGAGCAAAAAGTGATTCGAAATAGAATGAAACATGGATAACATGAAGCATGGATAGACTTGGGAACTGGCAAAAGATTGCTCTTGTTCATTGGTTTGTCAATTAAAATGTGTCAGGAACAGGGCTGTCTCATAAAGAAAATGTCTGTGTTGTAAATGTGTCCCAAGCCCCAAAATATCGGTCTTGTGACATTCTCACCAAAATCGGTTCAGAAGATTGTGATACTCAGTGAAGAAGTGACTTAAACCACAATCTGTTTTATTACTTTCTGATAACATGGCTCTCTGGAATACTGAATTCTGATAGGTGAGTTACAACACTGAGGTAAAATATCTCTGTATATTCTATCAATGTCAAGGCTGTCTGCTGAATGCAACTAGCATACAACTCTCCTATATTATATTTAACCCATTATTATGATGGCTTTCAATTTCAAACTTGCCACATGATACATATAGAAGCATATGTTTCCCTTTCAAGGGAACTTGCACTGCGTCGAAGATGCTTTGGGAACACCCACTGTGCCTACATCTTGAAGCACGTGTGAAATCTAACCAGTAGTATGAATGCATGTCAGAAGCAGGTGACGTCATGAACCGGGAAACTGTAAAGGCTTGCCAAATGCTGACAGCAGCAATTTATGTGTCTTCAGTAAGCGTCAGTAATGTTGAAACGCCTGTCCTATTTGGTGTTGTACTGTCCCTAGTTGGTTTAAATAAGTCAGGGAATCCACAAAGATATATGTAACTGGCGAACGAACAATTCAGATTGTATGTTACTCATTAATCTGTGTTGTTTGTTTGGGAGTGGAGCAAGCATGGTCAGCTTTCAAGGACCAGTTTGCTTTCAGTTTGCGAACGCTTCGCTCCCACCTTGTGTTGTTTGATGAAAGCGCTCAGGCTCTCGGTCCTATGGGCTCGTGTCCCACTGCTGCTGAGGCACAGCAAATGGACCTGTCAGAAGGGCTAGAGATGAACGCTGCCTTATCTCTGCCCTCACCTGGTGGGTCCGATATCCTCTGCTAGGGCTCGGAAGCACACACTGTGGCTACATCCATCCCAGTAGAAGCACAAATGCTGCAGCTATCCAGTTCTGAGAGGCTGGATGTTGTTAGCCCCGGGACTAGAGATGAAGATTCACCACTTTATTCTCCAGCTTATGAGGAGCTGGTTGAGGTTGTAACCCATTCTTGCCAGACTCAATATCGACTTTACCCTAGGCCGGGTTATGTTCCTAAGATCCCCATTAATGTCGTCCATCCTATAGTGCTGGATGCTTTTTATCCTCCCCCTTTTAAAGATCATGACTAGGAGAAAAACAACCTGCTTTGTCCAGTGTGAGCACTGTATGTGTATGTCCACAAAGCTGCCCTATGGCAAAAGTAACTTTGGAACCCCTAGGAAAGCTTCCAAGCAGACATATAGCAAGTGGATTTTGCTTATGCTTATGAGCAATCCTATGGCAATCAGGGGCCATGCTAGGAGTGTGGCTGCCTCTAAGGATCTTCTATCAAGAATTTTCTCTCAGAAGTGTGATGCAGCAGTCTGTCACTTTTGTCAGGTTCTACAAGTTAGACCTTAACACCGCTCCGGGAACCCAGCTACTGATGTAGTGAGCAATGATTCACCAGACAGACCCTTGTCGTTGCGGCTGCGTGACTATTGTCATCCCTAAAGCGTCTTCGACGCAGCATGAGTTACCTTGAAAGGGAACGTCTCGGTTACGACTCCAACCTTAGGTCTCTGAACAGGGAACAAGATGCCATGTCACTTGGCCACACCGGTCAGTGAATTACTTCAGCCACTTTACGCCAGTGGTTCTCAAATAGGGGGGCGCGCCCCCCTGGGGGTGCGCGAAGCGATGCCAGGGGGGGCGCGCGTGACCCTGGAGTACATGCTTTTATTTGCCAGGGAGTAGGCTTTCTTGCACTGAACAAGAGCAGCATATATGAAGTTCAGATAACCGTCCTCTCATCCTTTGACGTGTACATCACACTTATGTGTCACGTGATCAACCACTAAATTCACACGTGTTTTCACGCGTTATCTGGCACTGATCCAAAAAAAACGCGCTCAGAGCTTGTCATTTATCACAACAATTCAGTGTTTTCAACCACATAACATTTCTTTTAAGTTTCAACAAGTTGAGCCAGCAAGTTGGTGACTATTTTGAATAAAAAAGAAAAACTAAATAAATGTATTAATCTATTATACAGCGCTTTTTGTGACTGCAGTATGTCACGTGACAAGCATGACGCGTTGCCATGGAAACCATAAGGCGAAAGTTCCAAAATGGGGGGAGGGGGGCGCGCGAAATGTTTACCTCTTACTAGGGGGGGCGTGACAGAAAATAATTGAGAAGCACTGCTTTACGCTGACGCTGTTGGCGTTTGGGATGTCTTTATAGTTTCCTTATTCACAACGGCACCCGCCTCCTGATGTACATTCACACCACCGGTTAGATTTCACAAGTGCTTCAAGACGTCACTCCGTCACCCTGGGCGTTCCGAAAGCGTCTTCGATGCAATGTCTCGTTCCTTATTTAGAAAACCAAGGTTACAGTCGTAACCAAGACGCTATTTCATTTTGACTGGAATTGTGTTCAATGGAGGAGGGTATGTGGATATAAAAATGGACAAAAACAGTATTTCTTAACAAGATGTAAATTGCCCCAGTTAGAAAAAGGGAATATTTCATATATACATCACACAAATTTTAAAAGACCATTGTACCTCTTCACAGATGAATTGTCTTGGTTACGACTGTAACTGTCTGTGTGTTTCACCTTCTGAATATAAAATAGGCAGCTTACAGGCACAAATTATAGCAACATGTGGATATGTGATCTGAGAATTACCTAAAAAAAGTGTCATTTAATATCCATAACATGGTGCATGCTGCAATCAGAGTAAGTTATGAGGAAATCTTTAAAACAAACCTGAGGCTCGGCTGCTGATGAAATATCTGCAAAATCAAGAGACTAAGAGGGAGACAGAGGGAAAGGGAGAGCAATGCTTTCATTTAGATTGATAGAGTGAATCATATATTTAGAGGTGGGTGTGTATGTTAATTGAATACATCAGGCAGCACAGATGGATTGGTTGAGACTTGACTACACCCATTTACTTTCCAGCAAGCTAACGCCTCATTTTAAGAAGGAGCATTTACACCAATCAGAGGGGGTGTGCAATTTGTAAACGGTGTGAAATTTAAAGCTATTGTGCAAGGGGTCATCAAGATCTCAATTTAACTACTTTTGTGGCATGTTATTTTAATCATCTCTGTCTGTGTCTGCCATTTTCTGAATACATCCTCAGTGGTTTATGGCAGTCCTGAGGCTAAGTGTAAATAATGCTTTTAGCGTTGGTCACAACCTGGGCTAGTTCAGATTTGACTTTTTTTGTTCAATTTAGACTTGTAACATGTCACTCAAGTATTGATAAACAAAGTAGTTAAAATGTAATCGAGAGGTAAAATGTTATACATACACTGAAACACACACACACACACACACACACACACACACACACACACACACACACACACACACACACACACACACACACACACACACACACACACACACACACACACACACACACACACACACACACACACACACACACACACACACCACACCACACCACACCACACACAAACACACAAACACATGCAATCATACATTTATAATTTTAGTTAAAAAAAAAAGAATTTCTTAGACACAATTGAATGAATTGAAAGGTAAGATTGTACTTATTTTATACTATCTTTTGATTTCAATTAATAAGCAACAATGACAAGAACTGCTCAAAAAGGAATGCACATGATTGTTATTTCATAAAAGATTAAGAAGCGTTAATTTTTCTTTTCAAAGGGTTTTGTTATTAATTAGGCCACATTTCCATCAAATCCAAGGCTGTTAACAGCGCCTGTCAATGAACGAATGACATAATTTGGCAAGCTGCAATCAGCTCAATGGACCTAGTGACAGACATTGGCCAAGCAACACAATTAATTTCTCTATGCACACCAGGCGCCATTGGCCATTTTCTTTTTCATCAAAATCTTTACATTAAACTTCTTTTCTGCATCGACAACCAGACATGGAACAAAATAAAGAGAGCATCACAATTCAGAGTGGGGAGAGAGAGAAAATTGTCCAAAAGCGTTTCAGTATTATCCCATTAAACTCAATCAAACCTTTCTGGGTGAAATAGCTCAATTTTTTCAAACTAATGGCAGCGATATGACAAGATTTTTTTCAGGTTTATCCAGGCTCTATCACAAACATTAAAGATACCATATTTAGACTCTAAAGTGAGCAATTCAATACTTATTATATGTACAGATAATATCACAGAATGAATGGAACACAATGCCACGTTGTAATGTTCATAATTGATCTTTTGTTAAACTCCACCTCCTTACTGTCACTCTGTTCGACAGGCATGACAGTATGAACTAGATAGAGGAAGTTTATGATATAAACTTCAGTTGGCTTGAGAAAGCCTAGCCTGAAAGTTTAAATTAGTTGTAAAAGCTTCAAGCTTAAAGTTTTGAGAGTTTGTCGCTAACAAGATTTATTTGGAGATTACTGATGATTCAGTTGGTCAGTGAGTGGCGCTGTTTCCCACACACAGAAGCAGCATTTTCTACAGTTATATTTGCAATCTTTGATATGTTTGCCAGTATTTCATAGTTAGTATGTAAAATAGAGAGATTTAACTTACTAATTAAAGTTAAAAAGTCTTTTTTCAGGATTTAAAAAAAATGTATATCCATTGCAATGGACATTGGGTTCCAATGACTGCTACTCAATGCACATGCTGATTGAAATGTATTATATATCCTCTTGAGTCCCACAAGTTTGCCTGATGTGCATTTTGTAATTTTTCTTGCTATTTGAGATATGTAGGACCTAATAAATACAATACCCCCCCCCCCCCCCCGAAATGTGTACAGGTATTGTACAGATGTCTTCATGTGGTATCATAATGCTATTTGCTGTTATGGCCAGTAGGGTAATAATTAGTCAAAATTCAAATCTCATTCTAAAATGTCAAATTTTAAGAAGAAATTGAGAAAATCTCATATGCAGAATATACAATTATTTATTTAATGTGATTAGTGCAAAGTGCACTACTGCTCTGTGCCACTGGGGAATACCTTGAAAGATACACACAGGAAATGTGTGTGTGTAAAGTGACTGCACTGACTCTAATGCATTTTCTATTAGAGGTTTATTTTATTAAATGTGCAATTTGTAAAACAAAAACCTCAAAATTAGTTGAAATGTTATATTGTTCAAGTTCTTGACCTTGGGATTTTTTTATGTTTAATTTTGTTTTATATTGGTTTATATTAGTTTGACATTCACAGCTGTTAAGACCAAATGTCCACTGCAATTGACAACAAAAATTGCTATGAAGGAGTTATGATTTTTTTTCTTACTCATTAATAGATGCCTAATTTAATGGGATATTATTATTATTATTTATTTTTTTTTCAGAAACCTGGAACCTAATTCTGGGGCATATTCTTCGTACGTCGCTTACTACATCCAAGATCAGTTGACACATCCGGGATGACATAATCGCGCTAACTATGAGCTGGATGATTCGGTTCTTTAAACGCACCTGTTGTTGACGATTAGTATAGCTGGATTGAGTTATCTGAGATCATTGCGCGTTCATGTGCTGGCTTAAAAGGGGATATGTATCGACAGTAGAAACACTGATCAGCAACATTTTGATTGGTCAGTGAGCATGCTGAAAGAGCGCGCACAGTATTTCTCGGCGGCGCGTCGCTGAATTTCAGTGTTTAATTAAAACACAAGGAAACACTTTAAAGCTGCAAATGCAGGAGAGAGGACTGGCAAAAAGTTGCAGACAAATTAAATTTGTGAGAAGCCTAGTGATCGTGTGTGTAATTATATTGACTCATATTAATTGTACTCTATTTCATAATCATCTTTTATATTAGAGCCACCACAGGACCCACTAGAACTTGGGAACAAGTAAAAGTAAAATGCAAAAATGTTCTGCAAAATAGTATCTTTACTACTTGCGCTGTGCTGCAAAAAAAAAAAGAGTCAATTAATGAAATAGAATTGCAAAAACTAATAAAGCAAAAAGTCAGACTTGAGATTGATTTGCTTCAAGAGGAACTTCAAAGTTAATAAAATACACGAATAAACACACTGTACTATTGAGGACCTTGCATGATTTATTTATTTCATTCCACAGGCAAGAGATGATCAGCTGGATTTTTTTAAATAAATAAAATAAACTGTAAACTAACTGTGTGCAAAGTTCCCTTTTTTCAAAAATGACTGCTTGAGTGCTGGTAACTTTGCGAATGGCACGACAGACAGCACTTTCACAATGTTCTCCGTATACCAACAGTGTAAATGAACGTGCCGCTCGCAAAGTAGCGCAAGGCAATACACACAGTTTGAGCTGTAGCTAACGCCCGACTACGACTAATTGTATCTAAATTAACTAGATACATTATACCCTCACGTGAAAAACGAAATATAATATACATATATATATAATTATTATATTAAATATATTATATTGCACCTTCAGCAACAGGTTTCTCTCGTAAAAACGGACAGGACATGTTGCGACAAACTTCCCATATCACCTCCGCTTGCGTGAACTAATCCTGCTAACTTGAAGTAAGCCTGCTCCGAGCAGGTTCACTTCAGCGGACCTGTTACTATGACAACAAGTCCCGGATGAGCGTCGAAGAACCGAACAATCCAAGATCATGCGAAATCGTCAACAATCTAATCCAGCTAAGTGAGTTAGCGAGGTACGAAGAATATGCCCCAGGTCTGAAGGAGATATATGTATATATAAATTGTTTCTTCCTGTGAAATAAAATAACTTAAATATTAGTATTTTTTTTAAATCATTCCTGCCAAGTACAATGGGGAAAGTAATGCAGTTTTTTCTAATCTCAAGCAGTTTTCAGATTGAATTGATCTGCCATGTCAGACTTCAGTTCAACACGGCAATTATAGCAGATAAAGGAATCAACGCAATGTAATATTTGTATAAAGCCTTCCTCCATGGGAAACAAAATAACTTAAATATTAGTATTTTTAAAATAATTCCTGCTCAAGTAATGCAGCAGAGTAATGCAGTTTTTTTTTGAATCTCAAGCAGTTTACAGTTTGAATCGATCTGCCATGTTTTTTGCATCCTTTAAAAATCGTATTTCATTTACTGTTTAAGTGTTCACAAAACATCGATCTATCAGCGAATCTGCTCAGGAAGCGCGTTTGAACTCGAGAACAGGAGTCAGATTTTAGTTAAAAGCAGATAAAAGAATTAACACAATGTAACTATATACTCAAGAATTAGTTATAAATAACTTTGACTGTTAGACGCTGCATTTGAAGAGAGTCAGCGCGCGCTGCTCAGGGAAGCCGTTTACATGCGTCTTCCCCGTGCAAACACGAGCGAGAGTCAGAATTCGACAATAAAGTACATAAATGAGCGCTATAAATAAACTTAGGCGATTAGACGGTTATGCTTTGGCGCGAGTCCAGGAGGACGCGCGTTTAAACTTCACTTACCTTTCCTATAGTATCATAGTGCTCAACAGCGAAAATTCGTCGCCATGTAAAGACGAATGAGAGTCAGAATTTGGCCATATAAGTACATAAATCTTCAAGGAAACACGCTGCAGCGGTTACTTGATAATCGGAAACAATTTCCGTTTGATCATAAACTCTCTCACATAAATCTATTTTAGGAGATTATGATCTCTTCACACATACTGTTTTGAAATGTATTATATATCAGGTGTAATGTTGTGATGTTACCAACAGATGGAGTGGACGCTCTATCTAAAATTCAGTTTTTACTTCATTAGTGAAAGTCTATGGAGATTTTATGACTTTAATCTTCAGTTTTATCAAAAATCATAAGTCTGATCAGTCTGAAAAGGGATAGCAACTCAAGTCAGAACAGGTCTGAAGTCTGAGCAGAGTTTAGTGGTTGTAGCTTTAAAGCTCTAGGAGGAGATGCATTGAGAATTTTAGGTAAGAAGAATAATAATAATAACTAGATAGAGGAAGTTTATGATATAAACTTCAGTTGGCTTGAGAAAGCCTAGCCTGAAAGATAAATTTATTTGTAAAAGCTTAAAAAGTTTTGAAAGTTTACAGATGGATAGATGGAAAGAATTAGATCTTGAGCATATATACTCTTGTTAGTTATTGCCTTGCGTTGTTTCTAGGCAGTTACTAAGGTGTCGTTATGTTCTTTGATCATAATTTAATCTTTAATCAATTGATGATCAATTTTGCTAGCAATATTTAATGTTAATTATCTTGTTGCTAGCAAGATTTAGTATGAATTCTGAAGTCATTAGCAACATTTAACATAAATAAGCATGTTGCTGGCAAGAATTTGCTGAATTAGCATATTGTTAGCAAGATTTATCGTTAATTAGCTTAAAAAGTTTTGAGAGTTTAAACTTAAAAAAAAGTTATAATTATGCTTTTTGATCCCCAAAGTGTTGGAAAATTGTAATTAGTTTAAAAAAATGTTTACGGTTTAATTACATCCTTGGCTTTTAACGGTCAGTTTTCACTAATGCGAAAAATACTTTGTTTAATTTCTATTTTAAAGCTGTAATTAAGCATTATTAGTATAGGCTAATCACTTTCAAAAGAGACTGCAGTTACACTGCATGTATATGTAGCCTTTTATATATACTAAATATATGTGTATGTATATATATATATATATATATATATATATATATATATATGTATAGAGGTGTGTGTGTGTGTGTGTGTATATATATATATATATATATATATATATGATACTGTGAATAATACTTTGTTTTATTTCTATTTTAAAGCTGTAATTAAGCATTATTAATATAGGCTAATCACTTTCAAAAGAGACTGCAGTTACACCACAGTTACACTATATGTAGCCTTTTATATATACTAAAAGAATTTTATTTTTGAGGGGGCCCAGCTTAAAATGAGGGGGCCTGAGCATAACGTAAGCGGCTGGATTCGAACCTGCGCATGAAAACCGCATTGGATTGTTAGTCCATCGCCTTAACCATTCAGCCAGACTGGTTATAGTGTAACACGCAGCGCGCTATTGTTGACTGTGGGGGTGCGTTGCGATCGTCTTGTGCAGCTGTAAATGTTTTCAATTTAGTTTTCACAGTCGCGATTTTAAACAATTGAAAATCTGAGGGGGCCGCACATGTAAATGAGGGGGCCCAGGCCCACCCAGGCCCCCCCGTGGCTACGCCACTGCTGCTAAAGTACAATGAGGAGAGTAATGCAGTTTTTTCTAATCTCAAGCAGTTTTCAGATTGACTCGATCTGCCATGTCAGACTTCAGTTCAACACGGCAATTATAGCAGATAAAGGAATCAACGCAATGTAATATTTGTATAAAGCCTTCCTCCATGGGAAACAAAATAACTTAAATATTAGTATTTTAAAAATAATTCCTGCTCAAGTAATGCAGCAGAGTAATGCAGTTTTTTTGAATCTCAAGCAGTTTACAGTTTGAATCGATCTGCCATGTTTTTGCATCCTTAAAAATCTTATTTCATTTATTGTTTAAGTGTTCACAAAACATCGATCTATCAGCGAATCTGCTCAGGAAGCGCGTTTGAACTCGAGAACAGGAGTCAGACTTTAGTTAAAAGCAGATAAAAGAATTAACACAATGTGACTATATACTCAAGAATTAGTTATAAATAACTTTGACTGTTAGACGCTGCATTTGAAGAGAGTCAGCGTGCGCGCTGCTCAGGGAAGCCTTTCCAATGTATATTCATGTTTCTGCATTCCCTATGTATACACGAGCGAGAGTCAGAATTCAGCAATAAAGTACATAAATAAACGTAGGCGCTTAGACGGTTATACGTTGGCGCGAGTCCAGGAGAGGACGCGCGTTTAAACTTCACTTACCTTTCCCATAGTAGAAAATCCGTTGCCGAGTAAAGACGAATGAGAGTCAGAATTCGGCCATATAAGTGCATAAATCTTCAAGCAAACACGCTGCAGTGGTTACTTGATAATCGGAAACAATTTCCGTTTGATCATAAACTGTCTCACATAAATCTATTTTAGGAGATTATGATCTCTCTCTCCAGCAGTAATGGCGTCTTTGAAAAGCTTTGAGGCTCTGAATTGCAGCGCTCTGATTCGTTCAAACTTCAGTGCTCTCACTGACAGGGGTGTAATTTTGTGATATTATGTATGTAAAATAGAGAGATTTAACTTACTAATTAAAGTAAAAAATCGATTGCAAGTTTTTTTTCAGGATTTAAAAAAATAAAATGCATGCCCATTGGAATGGACATGTTCACACAAACTGTATTGAAATGTATTATATATCAGGTGTAATGTTGTTATGTCACCAATAGATGGAGTGGACGCTCTATCTAAAATTCAGTTTTCACTTCATTAGTGAAAGTCTATGGAGATTTTATGACTTTAATCTTCAGTTTTATCAAAAATCATAAGTCTGATCAGTCTGAAAAGGGATAGCAACTCAAGTCAGAACAGGTCTGAAGTCTGAGCAGAGTTTAGTGGTTGTAGCTTTAAAGCTCTAGGAGGAGATGCATTGAGAATTTTAGGTAAGAAGAATAATAATAATAACTAGATAGAGGAAGTTTATGATATAAACTTCAGTTGGCTTGAGAAAGCCTAGCCTGAAAGTTAAATTTATTTGTAAAAGCTTAAAAAGTTTTGAAAGTTTACAGATGGATAGATGGAAAGAATTAGATCTTGAGCATATATACTCTTGTTAGTTATTGCCTTGCGTTGTTTCTAGGCAGTTACTAAGGTGTCGTTATGTTCTTTGATCATAATTTAATCTTTAATCAATTGATGATCAATTTTGCTAGCAAGATTTAATGTTAATTATCTTGTTGCTAGCAAGATTTAGTATGAATTCCGAAGTCATTAGCAACATTTAACATAAATAAGCATGTTGCTGGCAAGAATTTGCTGAATTAGCATATTGTTAGCAAGATTTATCGTTAATTAGCTTGAAAAGTTTTGAGAGTTTAAACTTAAAAATAAGTTATAATTATGCTTTTTGATCCTCAAAGTGTTGGAAAATTGTAATTAGTTTATAAAAAATGTTTACGGTTTAATTACATCCTTGGCTTTTAACGGTCAGTTTTCACTAATGCAAAAAATACTTTGTTTAATTTCTATTTTAAAGCTGTAATTAAGCATTATTAGTATAGGCTAATCACTTTCAAAAGAGACTGCAGTTACACTGCATGTATATGTAGCCTTTTATATATACTAAATAGATGTGTATGTGTATATATATATATATATATATAATATGTATAGAGGTGTGTGTGTGTGTGTATATATATATATATATATATATGATACTGTGAATAATACTTTGTTTTATTTCTATTTTAAAGCTGTAATTAAGCATTATTAATATAGGCTAATCACTTTCAAAAGAGACTGCAGTTACACCACAGTTACACTATATGTAGCCTTTTATATATACGAAATAGATGTGTGTGTATGTGTGTATATATATATATATATATATAAATAAATGGTACTGTGATACTGTGAATAATACTTTGTTTTATTTCTATTTTAAAGATGTAATTAAGCATTATTTATGTAGTCTTACCACTTTCAAAACAGACAGCAGTTACACTGAATGTATATGGAGCCCTTTATATTTACAATATAAATGTAGATAGATATGCATGTATGTGTGTGAATAGATTTAGGCGCTATAAATAAACGTAGGCGCTTAGGCGTGGACGCGCGAATGCGGGAGGACGCGCGTATATGGAGCCTCTAATACATACTTTTTAGATGTATATGTAAATCCTTCCTTCATGGGAAACAAACTTAAATATTAGTATTTTTAAAATAATTCCTGCTAAAGTACAATGAGGAGAGTAATGCAGTTTTTTCTAATCTCAAGCAGTTTTCAGATTGACTCGATCTGCCATGTCAGACTTCAGTTCAACACGGCAATTATAGCAGATAAAGGAATCAACGCAATGTAATATTTGTATAAAGCCTTCCTCCATGGGAAACAAAATAACTTAAATATTAGTATTTTTTAAATAATTCCTGCTCATGTAATGCAGCAGAGTAATGCAGTTTTTTTTAATCTCAAGCAGTTTACAGTTTGAATCGATCTGCCATGTTTTTTGCATCCTTTAAAAATCTTATTTCATTTATTGTTTAAGTGTTCACAAAACATCGATCTATCAGCGAATCTGCTCAGGAAGCGCGTTTGAACTCGAGAACAGGAGTCAGACTTTAGTTAAAAGCAGATAAAAGAATTAACACAATGTAACTATATACTCAAGAATTAGTTATAAATAACTTTGACTGTTAGACGCTGCATTTGAAGAGAGTCAGCGCGCGCTGCTCAGGGAAGCCTTTTTACATGTGTCTTCCCCGTGAACACACGAGCGAGAGTCAGAATTCGGCAATAAAGTACATAAATGAGCGCTATAAATAAACGTAGGTGCTTAGACGGTTATGCTTTGGCGCGAGTCCAGGAGGACGCGCGTTTAAACTTCACTTACCTTCCCCATAGTAATGTACTCCGTTGCCGAGTAAAGACGAATGAGAGTCAGAATTTGGCCATATAAGTGCATAAATCTTCAAGGAAACACGCTGCAGCGGTTACTTGATAATCGGAAACAATTTCCGTTTGATCATAAACTCTCTCACATAAATCTATTTTAGGAGATTATGATCTCTCTCTCCAGCAGTAATGGCGGCTTTGAAAAGCTTTGAGGCTTTGAATTGCAGCGCTCTGATTCGTTCAAACTTCAGTGCTCTCACTGACAGGGGTGTAATTTTGTGATATTATGAATGTAAAATAGAGAGATTTAACTTACTAATTAAAGTAAAAAATCGATTGTAGACCTGCAAGTTTTTTTTCAGGATTTAAAAAAATAAAATGCATGCCCATTGGAATGGACATGTTCACACATACTGTATTGAAATGTATTATATATCAGGTGTAATGTTGTGATGTTACCAACAGATGGAGTGGACGCTCTATCTAAAATTCAGTTTTCACTTCATTAGTGAAAGTCTATGGAGATTTTATGACTTTAATCTTCAGTTTTATCAAAAATCATAAGTCTGATCAGTCTGAAAAGGGATAGCAACTCAAGTCAGAACAGGTCTGAAGTCTGAGCAGAGTTTAGTGGTTGTAGCTTTAAAGCTCTAGGAGGAGATGCATTGAGAATTTTAGGTAAGAAGAATAATAATAATAACTAGATAGAGGAAGTTTATGATATAAACTTCAGTTGGCTTGAGAAAGCCTAGCCTGAAAGTTAAATTTATTTGTAAAAGCTTAAAAAGTTTTGAATGTTTACAGATGGATAGATGGAAAGAATTAGATCTTGAGCATATATACTCTTGTTAGTTATTGCCTTGCGTTGTTTCTAGGCAGTTACTAAGGTGTCGTTATGTTCTTTGATCATAATTTAATCTTTAATCAATTGATGATCAATTTTGCTAGCAAGATTTAATGTTAATTATCTTGTTGCTAGCAAGATTTAGTATGAATTCTGAAGTCATTAGCAACATTTAACATAAATAAGCATGTTGCTGGCAATAATTTGCTGAATTAGCATATTGTTAGCAAGATTTATCGTTAATTAGCTTAAAAAGTTTTGAGAGTTTAAACTTAAAAATAAGTTATAATTATGCTTTTTGATCCCCAAAGTGTTGGAAAATTGTAATTAGTTTAAAAAAATGTTTACGGTTTAATTACATCCTTGGCTTTTAACGGTCAGTTTTCACTAATGCGAAAAATACTTTGTTTAATTTCTATTTTAAAGCTGTAATTAAGCATTATTAGTATAGGCTAATCACTTTCAAAAGAGACTGCAGTTACACTGCATGTATATGTAGCCTTTTATATATACTAAATAGATGTGTATGTGTATATATATATATATATATATATATATATATATATATATATATATATATATATATATATATATATATATATAGAGGTGTATAGAGGTGTGTGTGTGTGTGTATATATATATATATATATATATATATATATATATATATATGATACTGTGAATAATACTTTGTTTTATTTCTATTTTAAAGCTGTAATTAAGCATTATTAATATAGGCTAATCACTTTCAAAAGAGACTGCAGTTACACCACAGTTACACTATATGTAGCCTTTTATATATACTAAATAGATGTGTGTGTATGTGTGTATATATATATATATATATATATATATATATATATATAAATGGTACTGTGATACTGTGAATAATACTTTGTTTTATTTCTATTTTAAAGATGTAATTAAGCATTATTTATGTAGTCTTACCACTTTCAAAACAGACAGCAGTTACACTGCATGTATATGGAGCCCTTTATATTTACAATATAGATGTAGATTGTCACGTTTATGTTAGTTTTCACCCTGGACTCTTAGTTTACCTTGTCTGTGTCACATGTTCCCCGTTCCTGATCTCACCTCACCCAGTTCCCATTAGCACTTATCAGTCACAGGTGTTTTGTGTTTCTGTTAATCATAGTCAGTATTTAAGTTCTCCATGTTCACTCCCCTGTTGTCGATTGTTAATGTTATGTTCCCTAGTCGTGTGTGGATGTTATTTCTGTTGAGTTTGCACCATCGCGTGCTTTTGTTTTTGTTATTGAATAAAGTGTTTACTTGCATTTCTGGCTCCGCGTATGCTCCGCATCGCACACGATCCTGCGCCTTGTGACATAGATAGATATGCATGTATGTGTGTGAATAAATTTACGCGCTATAAATAAACGTAGGCGCTTAGGCGTGGACGCGCGTATATGGAGCCTCTAATACATACTTTTTAGATGTATATGTAAATCCTTCCTTCATGGGAAACAAACTTAAATATTAGTATTTTTAAAATAATTCCTGCTAAAGTACAATGAGGAGAGTAATGCAGTTTTTTCTAATCTCAAGCAGTTTTCAGATTGAATCGATCTGCCATGTCAGACTTCAGTTCAACACGGCAATTATAGCAGATAAAGGAATCAACGCAATGTAATATTTGTATAAAGCCTTCCTCCATGGGAAACAAAATAACTTAAATATTAGTATTTTTTAAATAATTCCTGCTCATGTAATGCAGCAGAGTAATGCAGTTTTTTTTAATCTCAAGCAGTTTACAGTTTGAATCGATCTGCCATGTTTTTGCATCCTTTTAAATACCTTATTTCATTTATTGTTTAATGTTCACAAAACATCGATCTATCAGCGAATCTGCTCAGGAAGCGCGTTTGAACTCGAGAACAGGAGTCAGACTTTAGTTAAAAGCAGATAAAAGAATTAACACAATGTAACTATATACTCAAGAATTAGTTATAAATAACTTTGACTGTTAGACGCTGCATTTGAAGAGAGTCAGCGCGCGCGCTGCTCAGGGAAGCCTTTCCAATGTATATTCATGTTTCTGCATTCCCTATGTATACACGAGCGAGAGTCAGAATTCAGCAATAAAGTACATAAATAAACGTAGGCGCTTAGACGGTTATACGTTGGCGCGAGTCCAGGAGAGGACGCGCGTTTAAACTTCACTTACCTTTCCCATAGTAGAAAATCCGTTGCCGAGTAAAGACGAATGAGAGTCAGAATTCGGCCATATAAGTGCATAAATCTTCAAGCAAACACGCTGCAGTGGTTACTTGATAATCGGAAAGAATTTCCGTTTGATCATAAACTCTCTCACATAAATCTATTTTAGGAGATTATGATCTCTCTCTCCAGCAATAATGGCGTCTTTGAAAAGCTTTGAGGCTTTGAATTGCAGCGCTCTGATTCGTTCAAACTTCAGTGCTCTCACTGACAGGGGTGTAATTTTGTGATATTATGTATGTAAAATAGAGAGATTTAACTTACTAATTAAAGTAAAAAAACGATTGCAAGTTTTTTTTCAGGATTTAAAAAAATAAAATGCATGCCCATTGGAATGGACATGTTCACACATACTGTATTGAAATGTATTATATATCAGGTGTAATGTTGTGATGTTACCAACAGATGGAGTGGACGCTCTATCTAAAATTCAGTTTTCACTTCATTAGTGAAAGTCTATGGAGATTTTATGACTTTAATCTTCAGTTTTATCAAAAATCATAAGTCTGATCAGTCTGAAAAGGGATAGCAACTCAAGTCAGAACAGGTCTGAAGTCTGAGCAGAGTTTAGTGGTTGTAGCTTTAAAGCTCTAGGAGGAGATGCATTGAGAATTTTAGGTAAGAAGAATAATAATAATAATAAGTTTAGATACAATATCACTAAGTTGGCTTTCTCAAGCCAACTTAATAAGTTTAGATACAATATCACTAAGTTGGCTTTCTCAAGCCAACTTAATAAGTTTAGATAAATATCACTAATTGGCTTTCTCAAT